>JAUNZO010005217.1:0-77736 GCA_031894775.1 Chloris gayana | reverse complement strand
TCTTTACGATCTTAATAAGTTTGATGGAAATATCCGCACCACAATATGCTGTGCGTCCGTACGCCCGTCTTGACCAGGTCCAGGTAGAGAAACACGTAAAGAGACAGAGTTCAATCAAAAAATGGATAGAAAGAAACACGTACAGAAAGAGAGTATGGAAATAGTAAATCCTCTACCGTATCATAGGTGGTTTGGTATCTTAATCAAGAGACCGCTGACGTGGTTAGTTAGGAGATAGAGAACATAGGAGGAAGATAAGGTTTTAGTGGGTTGGTGGCCTTTAGTTGTGTGGGTTGAGCCTTTTTAGGCCGCTTTAGTTATGCACTGGTTTTGATAATTTTCTTGCCTTGATCTGGTTTGCATCGGCATGTTGCATCGAGAGAACAGTTGATCTTACAGAATTACATAGTCAACTATTCCACATAATGCTCGCACTATTTAAATATTATCTTATATGTCAAGTTACGAAGAATCTTCGCACAATGCTTACCCATGAAAATTGTTACTTCCTCCGCCCAAATTACTTATCATTTTGGCTTCGGGCACGGTAATTAAGTATAAGTGAATAAGAGACACCGGAATTCAATGACAAATGACACCGGTCAGACCAACATTGCTGATTGCATCTATCTTCATCTATCTGTAACACTTTAGGTTAGCTCGCTATGACTGTGGACATCCGTTTTGATAATTTCTGAACATTATTGACTTACCTTTAGCGCTCTATGGAGCTCGTGTTTTTCTCTAATGGCTGATGGCAGCGGGGCAGCATCTCATGCCGCTGGAGGAAGATAAGGTTTTAATGGGTTGGTGGCCTTTAGTTGTGTGGGTTGAGCCTTTTTAGGCCGCTTTAGTTATGCACTGGTTTTGATAATTTTCTTGCCTTGATCTGGTTTGCATCGGCATGTTGCATCGAGAGAACAGTTGATCTTACAGAATTACATAGTCAACTATTCCACATAATGCTCGCACTATTTAAATATTATCTTATATGTCTAAAAGTTACGAAGAATCTTCGCACAATGCTTACCCATGAAAATTGTTACTTCCTCCGCCCAAATTACTTATCATTTTGGCTTCGGGCACGGTAATTAAGTATAAGTGAATAAGATAGGATGTAAAAGTCACAAGTAAATTAAGAAAACTAGATGAGTGTAGGATGACAAGTAATATGGAGGAAGTACATCGAGTATCGGAAGATTTTTTATGTCATTGTGGTGAGCCAATAGAAATTTCTTATGAATTTGTGTGAATAGTATTATCTAAAATAAGTTATACCCGTAGCAACGCACGGGTATTTTGCTAGTTTTTTTCTTAAAAAAGTACAAGTATAGGTCCAGCTGTCCAACTCGATTGTCCAACTAGCGTCCAATCAATACAAAATATATGACAAGTAAATGGGTCGAAAAACATCACTTGTGTCTTTGTTGGACACATCTGGTTATACAATTGGGTTGGACCTATAGCATTTTCCTTTTTAAAAGGTGTAGTCTTATGTATTAATCACTAATCGATGAAACGAGAGTACAAAGAGGGAGACTCTCCTTTGATTATAGCCATAGAGTTGTTGATCTACAAAGTTGAATACAGTAGAGTGCCTATGATGATTTGCACTAAGATCCACCGTAATTGACCCAATGAAGGAGCCAAAGTAAGGCAGCAATGTACACGGATGGTGCGGATGACCTCATCGAGAACTCACGGTGACACCGGAGAGAGAGAGTCCAAAGTGAAACCGTAGCGTTGAGGTCTTCCAAAGACTTCTAGCATGCCCTGCGCTTGATCCGTCGGTCTCCACAAACTTGGCACTCGAGGTTGTAGAGCTTGAAGCCGTAGATCCGGTAGCTGCTTCACCGGACTCAAGCGGAGTAGATGGTATTCGAGAGCACACTCCATCGCTAAATCCGAGGAGCTTAGATAGACCTTACCCGAACCATGGAGGCTATGAGAGAGAACAAGAACCTTCCACGATTAGAGATTTTCCACCTTGAACTTGCCATTACCTTGCTTGGAACACAAGTTTGGATACTTGGGTGAAATTTCGCCACCGGTGATCCGTGCAAGTTTGTCCTCCCCATAGTCGACCGCGAGATCCGGACGCCTAGCAAGCGTTTGGAGGCCGACCTCGCCTCCGCCAAGGGAGACCACACCACCGAAAATGGGGGGGGGCTCCCCGCCTTTGCCGTGGATGTCCTTTGTAGGATAGGAGTGTCCAACCTGGCGGGGATGCCTTCTAGATGATTCTACGGGATTTCCATGGGATACCCCGTAGTGGCGGAGGACAGTTGGATCGAGTGGTGGCTAGATTAGGACCGATGAGGATGGGTTAGGACGAACGGGGATGGGCAAGTGGAGGGACATCGGAGGTGGTTTTGTCGCCAAACGAGGAGGGGGTTTGTCCCACCCGATTTCAATAACCGAAATCGGATTCATCCGTATACGTGCCCGGGATCAAGTTTTCACGCAACAGGACAAATTATGTGATAAAAGAACAATATCTTTATTAATTCATTAAATATTTACATCAAGGACCCGTAGGTCTAAAGTAAAAGATTACATTGTAGCAGAAATTAAACTAAGCGTTGGCGTCCTTCGACTCCCACAGAAGTCGACCGGAAAGACCGTAGGCCTAGACCACCACTTCATCGTCTCCTCGAATGATGTAACTTCGGCCTTCACTTCTGAATTGTGGCATGATGCAAAAAGAGAGGCAACAAACGTATGAGTACATTACGTACTCAGCAAGTGGGGAAAGTATGACATGATTGGCCATCAAGAAAGGCTAACATAGGGTTTAAGGCATAGGAGCACCTATGTCTAGTTCATTAATTAAGCAGGCTATTTAGTATGTGATGTAACTCCGAGAGATCCATAAATTATCCAAACCACGCATGTCTCGTTCCCGGAACCATGCATCCAAATCATTGCCATCCCTCTAATCCGCGTGAGGGTCCATGCCGCTCTTGACCGTGAGCACGATCGTCATGACGGTTTACACTCTGCAGAGGTTGTACACATTTCTCCACGAGAAAGTGATTCCATCCCCTGTTACCGGGTGGACTAAAACCTTCATTATGCCCGTGCCGATCAAACACATTACACACTTCCTTTGGTGTGTGGCCAGGAGATCACTTCCAAGTCGGTTCACGGTTTCCTCCAGCTTTGTACACGTCCACTAAGAGATCCACTAACCTGGAAGAGTAAGCCCTCCACTCGGGTAGCTTCACTCCCTTGTGTCGGATGGTTCCGAGACCTCGCCTCTTCACCACGCCTCCCCTAGGACTGCCGGTATTCCCCAGCCACAGCCCCCTCTCCTTCGCGCGTACTCGATCGGCATCTACCGCATACTAAGCCAAGCCGCGCCCATACTTGGCTTGTGTCCGTACGGTTTAACATGGATGGCCGCTCCACGAATCGGTCCTTATGATTCGGGTGATAGCATTCCATGGAACTACCGATAAACCCCAGCCATAGTTCCTCCACCCGTCACCAAAATCAATGTTCAATAATTAACAAGCAACCATGATTATCATGTTCAACTGGATCATTATCAAGATTAACAATTATCATGTCTTAAACCCAAATAAAGCAACTAAGCATGATCTACCCAAACATACATCTAAAATCACCCAGGTGACAAGGACAAGTATAGAAAAGATGCGACACATGGGAATATTAACATAGCAATGTGATCATGTGCAGATAGTAAAGGAGTAGGTTCAAGATGCGTCAAGGACACTTGCCTCTTCCCTAAAGTTGTTGCGTAATGACCAATGGACATTCGACTCTTCATCTTTATGACCCGGCTCTTAACCTTCTTGGCCGGACTATAGCTTCCTAGCGTATTCCTATTCATGCACAAAAAAAATGACAAACATACAAGCTAAGAATAGTTATGCAACAATGAGCTCATTGGAAGATATGAAAAACAGGGCACATGGAGCTCACCGAGGTTTATGTGACAATGGGAAATTTAAACGGAAAGAAGTGACAACAACGGGTGAACGACCACCAAGATATGAAGAGTGATGTTGGCATCCATGGTGTTTTGATGTGTTGAGGGTAGACTGCTGTGTGACATGTAATGGTAAGTGTGGTAGTAAAATTTTCCATATACGATATCAATTTGTGACGTACAAAAACAATAAACATTGCTGCAAAGGTTCTAGTTGTGGCTGCGCAGATATTAGAGCAAAGACAAGCGCGTTCCCAGTGTCTGGTTACATGCATAGATAAACTACTTCAACAGAAATATTCATATGCTTCAGGAACACAGGGAACACACGATGAATTAGATATATCATGAACTGGACATGAGATCGGAGGGTTATACCAGGATGCTCCTGTACAGCGACAGTTGATACGCCGAACACGTTCCCGGACAAACCAGGACAGATCTTGGAGAATAATTTGGTGGAGATGATTATAACTTCCTGGAACACAACATGGTATAGGTTTCTCATAAGGAAATGATCAGAATCAAGCACAAATGGGATAAACATTACCATCAAGCGTGCTGGATGGATCTAGAACAGATAGCACTGTTCGTCGTGAAGCAGATCCCAGTCGATTCAGATCACCTCTTGGTATGATCTTTGGATATGTTGTAGAAGACTTCATTGAGCACTAGTGAATCAAGTTTTGTGCCATTTGGTTGGGTAGATCTCCGGGGACGTCGACGTCAATCAGCGGCAGTATGGCTGGACGCGAGAGCAGGGTGGAGCAGCGGCAGCCTGGCGGCAGGGTGAGGGTTTGAGGGGGTGGGAGGACGTGGGAGGGGCCTTGTTTTTATAAGGGGGGGGGGGGTTGGTGGGGAGAACAAAAGGAAGGGTGAAGCAAGGTGATTAATGCTATTAATTGTGCGCTTAATTGCTTGTTTTCTTTCCTTTCAAGTCGACGGGATGAATTTGGAAGGTTAATGTGTCCAGGTTCATGCATGTGGTAGGTGGAGAGAATGTAGATGATATTGAGTAGAGATACGTGCAAGTATTTTCGAAAGAAGAAAATAAAAGATGAACGGGGATCAGATGTTACCAAAACGAGTGGAAAGATGACATAAGACAATGCGAGAGGAGAGTTGGGCTACCTGGAAAATTGGCCTATGAGCGTGTGAAGGGTTTTTCTTTTCCTTTTCTATTTCTAGTTCCTAATTCTGAATTTTCTAAATCACTCCAAAACGATTTCTACTCGGGTTTTCAAAAATATAATTTGCACCCAATAAAACTTAATGCAACTAATCCAACATGAATGCAACAAACAAGTAATCATAAACCTAAATTATAATTGGTGACAATACCAAATGGATCAATCATTAGGATAAGTCATTTTATTTCTTGAAAACGTTTTGAACCTAAAAACTTCTTATTACAAAATGAAATACTTTAAACAAAATTATTTTATTGAATAAACCATTTTCAGAAATCACATCTATTTGTAAATTAAACTATTTTCGTAAACATATACATTTTCATAGATCAAAAGCATTTTTTTCAACAAAGTATCATAAAAAATTCAATATGTATTTATTAAGAAAATGTTTTCATAACCAAGCCATATAAATGGTAAATTAGTAGAATTCAAGAAATCATTTTGAATCTTTTTGAGAAATGAAATATTTTGGTAGGAAAGTGGTTCACATTCCAAAATTGAAATTTTGGGATGTGACAGGGTTGGAGGCGGCAGAGGCAGTTGTGGGAGGATTCGATTCTGCTCGTGGCGGAAATCGATGGTGGTGGTGGGGGGGGGGTGCTAAAACCGAGGAAGGGTGGGGGACTAGGAGAGGGGGCGCTCTAGATCTAGCCATCCACGAATCTAACGAAGCGGACGTCGAATTTCGGCGACGCAGAACGGCATCCAAGGCGAAACCAGGCCGGGAAGGGGAAGACCGGTAGACACCTTTATTTTATTCGGCCTCACCTGCAACTCCAGTTGGTAGAGGGAGAATGGAAGCTTGCTGGTGACTAGGAGAGCGACGACGAGCCCTGAAAGTAACCGGAGCAAGGAGGAGTTGCGGCAGAAAACTTGCAACATTGAGCTAGCTAGCTAGATCTACATAGCCTAGAGAGAGAACGAGGCGGGAGAAGGGGGGGGGGCTTCCCACTCCGCGCCAGCCACCGACGAGCTAGGGTGGAGAGGAGGGGAGCCCCGACGAGTGACGGTGGTGGTGGTGCTTTGGGTGGCGGCTATGGCGGAGGCGACGACAGAGGAACCCTAGATGGAGAGACGCATGCTTGCACTTTTGAACTTCTGAAATGGGCCAAAAAGCATTGTGAGCAGTGGTAGTGGTCTGTATAATGTGTCATTATTTTGGAAAAAGTCATATTTACCTTCGGAACTATTATAGATATTGCACTTTTTCTCCCTGAATTATAATATCGGACATCCAGCCTTCCGATACTCTTTAAAACTGTTTGTTTTTCCTCCCTATCCGATTTTCATAGGTTGTTTCATTTGACATGGCACAAGGACCCACCCGTCAGGTGCCAATGTCATTTGGACGTACGAAGTGTCGCCTCCCTCAAGGCCGCCTATCCGAGTCCCCTTGTCCCTTGATCGTGCCAACGGGGTGTTTCGCACAAGTCCACATGTGGGCTGGTGGTGCAGAATCGACAGAATCGGCCGGAGATGGCTTGGCGGAACTTGTTCCCCTTGTCAGATCCGAACATTGCTGCGGAGGATGGCCGCCAGCCGAAAATCAAACAAGCGCGAAAAGGGAGTTCAACGATGAAGACCAACAAGCATTTTTCTTATCCATTCGTTTCCTTTACAACATCTCCAACTGTCCCTTAAATGAGGTTGCTAAATCGAAATTTAAGATGTGATTAGTAAAAATCATTCTTCAACCATCCTTTAAATGAGGTTGTAAAATTTACCAACTCCCAACCCATAGACTAAAAGTTGCTACATTTAGCCACATAATTTTCACTCACGAAATGATATTTAAACTATTTGGAAATGATTATTGGAAACTATTGGAGTACATATTTTCTTTTTACTCCTAATAGATATAGCAACTCTGTGAATCCGGTCCGTTTGGGAGTAAATTTATAGGAACAGTTAAAGATGCTCTCAGGGCTCTTTTCTATTTGTTTTTTTTCTATCCATTCGTTCACTCATGTGAATGCAAATTCTTGCCCACCCTGAGCGGCGAAGTGCATGTGAAGGGGACAGCTCGTGCTTGCGCTTGGCGGCGGGTGAGAAGCTCACGGTTTGCAAGAAGCCCAGGTTGTGTTCTTCAATCTCTTCTTTGTTCTTTTTCTTGCCTGCTGATAACGGCGAGTTAAGGAGCGATTTGTCTCGTGGTGGCTGAGGTGGCTGATGCGGAGGTTGTGTTCTTCAATCTCTTCTTCGTTCTTTTTCTTGCCTGCTGATAACGGCGAGGTAAGGTGCGTTTTGTCTCGTGGTGGCTGAGGTGGCTGCGGCTCTCCGCATTGCGGAGCTTAAACGCCTCAGTGGGTTGTGTGAGAATGACTCTGTTGCTTCCATTGCAATTGGTGTCCCGGTGCTGGCATCTTTTCTAGCGTAAAAAATATGTAACGAAAAATTGCAATAAAAATATGGATGGATAGTTCATATCATCTACTGCCCTCATGCAAAAAATCAGATGCAACAAAATTTTTGTACAAGCAGAAACAAAAAAGTGACATCTGATTTTAAATAGTAACCATTAACGGGTTTGACATGAACAGTAAAATCCGCAAATATTCAGTGTAAGATTTCACCTTTTTATTTGTCCTTGTACAAAATTTTGTTGCATCCGATTTTTTGAATGATGGTGATAGATGACATGAACTATTCAGCCATATTTTTGTTGCAATTTTTCGTTGTATATTTTTTGCGCTACAAAAAATGGGAGTACGGTAGCACCAATTGCAATGGGAGCACTACAGTCGTTCTCTCGGTTGTCTCTTGGTGGCTGAGGTGGATGACGCTCTCCCATTGAAGGATGTACTCGTATATATTAATCATTGAAATCAGAGTACAAGAAGAGAAATTCTCAATTGATTACAAACGTACATCTTCTAAGTTACATAGCTGAGTACAGTAGAGTAGCTATGGGGATTTGCACTAAGGTAACATTGACGAAAGGATGGAGTGAGCATTACACGAAGGGTGAAGATGCTCTCGCCGGGACTCGCAATGATACCAGATAGAGAGTCCGACGTATAACCGCGGCATTGATATCTTCCAATGACCTCTGATGTGCTCGCCACTTGACCTATTGGCCGTCCCTCCGACTGCCTCCACAGATTTGGCACTTGAGGTTGTAAAGTTTGGAGCCGCAGATCTCGTAGATGTTCACTGGGCTCAAGCATGCTAGATGGCATACAAGAAGGCACCTCATCGTTGAATAACAGACGGAACTTAACTCGAATGATGGAGGTGTTTTGGTGGTGGTGGTGGTGGTGGGGGGGGAGGGGGAGTACCTTTAGAGATGATCTAACCTGAAATTGCCATTACCATAGTTTGAAGATGTGCATGGATGTTGGGAAAAGTTTTGGCAACTTTGTTTTGCCAACTGCCTATTGGTCGTATCTACACACCCACTTATATACCGCAAGAGGATGGTGTACAATTGTAGCTCTTTTTCCCTTAGAGTATTTCAAGGTTTAATCGAATCCACAGAGAACAAGCAGAACCTTTACTAAGTATTAATTAATAACAGTTTGCAATGGTTTGTGTGTATGAAAATTATGAAAATATAAAATAGTAGATGCTAACAAAGATGTAACAGGATAATAAAGGATTCTCTCATTAGGATTGGTTCACTAGCATGTAAATTCAATATCAGTAACTTCGGATGATAAACTTAGTATTCTACAAGACATGGTGGTTTCATTCACCACGGCTTGTCGGAGGCTATTAGCTCCCCACTGGTTTCTTGCACTATACGATGAGCAAAAGCGTAATTGCAATTTACACTAATGATGAGAATCGATGGGTCCATCTTTATGCTAATTGTGTGCATCGCATAGACTGAATTCATCAACAAAGTTTCAATGAGAATAAGAATTTTACATAACTAGATCCCCGCACCGAGAAGAGAATTTGAGACTACTCACTCATCCTTCTACCGAACATGATGGAGGGATGAGGAACAGCGTTGGAACACGCGCGTGCCGATCGACGCAGACTCCCTTCTAGTTGATCTAGCCGAATTTCGCTGAATTTCGCCGCCACTATCCTAAAACCCTAGTTTTGCGGTGGTTCTCCCCTTCGATCGTCGTTCCCCCTCTCATTCTTGTTTTTCTCCTTATCTTTGATGGTTCTGGTCTAGGCGTCCACCGACTCCGACGTGTATTGGACTAGGCTATTCTCCTTCTCGGATAGGGCCTCTCTGTTGGGCTTCCATTGGGCGCGTCGATCGGCGTGATGGTCATGTTGATCGACGGGGCCTGCCATCTTGGCCTTTTCTTCCCTGCTCGTTGATCCTTATCCGCAATTATCCCGTTTCCACCTATTTCCTGCATTATACACCAAAACAGAACAACTATGAATATATGCAATCATGGGGTTAATTATAGGCATAATCATCAAATTAAGATATAAAACATCCCTTTTTGATATGTAAAACAGGAATCTAGAAGACGCCAACAAGTGCCCATCAATCCCGAGTATGGTAGGTTTGGGGGTCTGCCTCAACGGCGCCACGGATGTCCTCTTGGCCGAAACAATGGATCGGGGTGAGTTTCCATTGTAGGGCAAGGCGCAGCGTCTTGGCCTAAAGGTGCGCCGAGGGGGCACGGTTGGATTGGAGGTGGGAGCGGGGAGAGGTCATTGGGAATGAGCGGATATGGTAGGGAGGGTCGGTTCCGTGGTTGAACCTAGCTCCATGGAGTGAGGCAGTGGCAGGGAGGTAGGGGATTCACCGACGGTGGGGGACAAAGGGCACGGCGAAGATGGGATGGGGATGGTGGGATGAACCACAGAGGAGTCATACCCGAGCAAGACACCTTTAGATCCAACTGCCACTGTTGGAAATCGGTGAGCAAGGCCTCGGATCTAGCGGCCTCCTACCGGATTTTAGTGTGGATGGAAGAGTCGGTGAGGCGGGGTGGGGGAAAGGGAGAGAGAGGGGGGGGTAATTGAGGGAGCAAAATTGAGTGTCCATGATAGTTTAGGGAGGTAAGGACTTTCATGCGCTTGATGAATGAGGTTTTACAATCTTTTATTGGAAAACTTATGGTAATCTACTTTGATGATATCTTGATTTATAACAAGTCAATGGATGGACATATGGATCATTTACGTATTTTTTAATGCTTTGAGAGATTTACGTATTTTTTTAATGCTTTGAGAGATGCACGTTTATTTGGTAACCTTGATAAGTGCACCTTTTGCACCAATCAAGTCTTTTTTTTCTTGGCTATGTTGTTACTCCACAGGATATTGAGGTGGATGAGAAGAAAATTGAACCTACCGAGAGCTGGCCACAACCCCAAACCATCACATACGTTTGGAGTTTTCTTGGTCTTACAGGTTTCTATCGCTGCTTTATCAAAGATTTCAGCACCATTGCTACACCGTTGCATGAGTTGACAAAGAAGGGTGTTGTGTTCCAACGGGGAACGCACAAGAGGAGTCCTTTAGCTCTTTGAAGGACATGCTTACACATGCACCGCTGCTCCAACTTCCCGATTTTGGTATGACCTTTGGGCTCGAATGTGATGCTAGTGGAGTTGGCATTGGTGGTGTTTTGATGCAAAATGGTAAACCTGTTTCTTATTTTAGTGAAAAGATGATTGGTCCTGTTTTGAATTACTCTACGTATGATAAGGAATTGTATGATCTTATACGCTCTTTACAAACATGTCATCATTATTTATGGCCTAAAGAATTTATTATTCATTCCGATCATGAATCTCTCAAGTATATTTATTGAGTCTTTTCCTTATATTATCAAACATAAAAAAGGGACGGATAGTGTGATTGCTAATGCTTTGTCTAGATGGTACATTATGTTGTCGTAACTTGATTGTCAAATTTTTAGGCTCAAATCAATTAAGGAATAATATGTTCTTGATGCTGATTTTTTAAGATGTTTTGCTGAATTGTAGAGAGGGTCATACATGGAACAAGTTTGTGATAAATGATGGCTATGTCGAGGAATTATCTCGGCACTAATACTACCTATTCCCTCACGAGTGTGGAATTCGATGGTGCAACACACAAAACACATAAGAACACATGAGATTTTGGACAGGTTCAGGTCTCTCAACCGAGAGTAATACCTTACGTCCTATATGTTGTGTATTGCCTTTAGCAGATTGCTAATTGCGTATGTCCGAGATCATTTTCGAGGGTCCCTCCTCCGCCTTATATCTTCGGCGAGGTAGGGTTACATGCGGAGTTCTAGTCGATGACATGAATTACATATTGGGAAGCTCTATCTCGAAGATTCCTTACCGATCCAGAGTCCTAATCGACTAATCTTGCTCCTTTACTTGAAGATCAAGTCACATCTTGTCGGTCTTGAGTCCGCCTTTATTTCCATACCGGTGTATGGAACCTTCCATGATTCCGTATCGATCAAGAACCACTCTATGGACTGTTGGTGTATTAAGCAGCAGGGGGAATGCTTACTTAGCACACCGAACACAAAGATGAAATATGCGAGGTAGTAAAGAACAGAACGAGAGGGAGGGGAGCTGCCTAGACGGTGTGCGAGTCGGCGGCATTCACGGTGGTCGGGCAGGGCGGTGGCCGGAATTCCTTCTTGTGCGTGAGCTGCGGAGGGGGAGAGCGAGCTGTGATGGTTCCGGAGGATGGAGAGGGAAGTGAGGGAGCCATTTGCGAGGTTTGGAGATGAGACCTTGGCATCACCGCCAATTTCTAAGGGGAGAAAGGACGACGGCAGGGTGATCGGTCGGGAGGGCGTCACGGCTTCAATGCCGACCGCTCCTATTGGCCGCCGGGTACAAGGGGTGGTTGGGGACTTGAATTGGGCGGGCGGGGGGAGGGGGCTACGACACGACGTGGCTGGGCGCAAGCGCGCGGGGTGGCTAGGATTGCAGGACCGGCGGGCAAGGCCGCCATTGCCCACCGGGCAAAAGCTCGATGTTTTGATTTGAATTTTGAATTTTGGCTGATTAAGAATTTAATTCAAAACATGATTTATGTAGCTCGTAAAATCGAACCAAAAATCAAGCATGATCAGCACGAGTTGATCTACACTTTACCTTTTGGGGCAAGGTTCGGAATCTGTTCGGGGATATAAAAATTCATGAATGTAAGTTGATTTGAATGTGAATTGATTTTTTAAGGGTTTCAATCTTGGCTAAAAATTTGGCAAAAATGCTCTAAATTCCTCATTTTGCATGGGCAATAACTTGGTGCGAAAATATGGGTATGCTACTATTGTGGAAGTTGGAGACAGAATTTTGCCCCCCCACCCCTAAAATGGGTATTTTTCCTATTTTCTAGGTTTTGCTAAATTGGGTGATTAAGTGGCTGCTAAATTAAGGCTTAATTTGTGATTAACACTTCATGACACTGCCATTAACCTAGAATGTGACATGGGTTGTCACATGTAAGGCTCTGTATAAATAGCTAAGTAATAGAATCCGAAAAGCTGCCACGTTTTACGTAGCACAAATCTCTCTTCCACTCATAGTTCATTTGAGTTCGTTCTCAAATTTCCACCGGCGACCAGTTTGCGGTGAGCTCCAACATTTGGTACCGGAGCGAGAGTTCACGATCCACCACCAATCATGTCGCGAGCTTCCACTCGGATCTCTCTAGCGGCAAGCCGTCCCCTATGCGCAATCGCCGCCACCGGTCGCCTTCTTCGCCCCCATGCCGCTCGCACCACCGCAATGGCGGCTGCGATGTTGTCGTTGAGTGGGTGGTCGAGAAGTCGACGTTCGGCATCGTCTACCCCGTCCTTGGCCGCAACGACTACACCGACCGGTCGAATAGTCATGCGGGTGAACCTCCGGGCGGCATGGCTGTGGGAAGTCATCGAGTCCGGCGATGACGACTACCACGACGACCGCAACGTGCTTGTTGCACTCCTTCGAGCTGTACCTCAGGAGATGAAGGCGGGGTTGGCCGTTAAGGAGACCACGGGCGAGGCTTGGGAGGCGATCCGCATCATGCGGGTGGGAGCCGACCGCGTCAAGGAAGCCAATGCTGAGAAGCCGTGACCGGACCTCAACTCCATCACCTTCAAACCCGGTGAGCTTGTGGAAGACTTTGCCTTACATATTAACACCTTGGCAAATGAGTTGCGAGTTCTTGGAGATCCTGTGTCCGAGAAGCAAGTGATTAAGAAGATGCTTCACGTGGTGTCGGAGAAGCTAGAGAGCGTGGCGATCTCCATCGAGACTCTCCTCGATCCGAACAACCGATCGCTAGAAGAAGCCACAGGACACCTGTGCACCATCAAACGCCGAAGAAGTCACCATCATTTGGGAAAGACAACAGCGGGCGGCTCCTTCTCATGGAAGAGGAGCGGACCGCATGTATGAGGAACCGCGACGGCAACAGCTCCGGGGCCGCAGGCGCCGCACCGGCGGCAAGCTGCCGCGCCGGCGAGGTCAAAGCTCCAGCGACAAAAGTGGGAAGATGGCTGCGTCCAAGGCCGGCCCTAAAGATGAGTATGAGTAATGCGGCAAAAAGGGCCACCGGGCCGTCGAGTGTCGCAAGAAAAAGCGAGGATCGAGGCCTAGGCATATGTGGCCGAAGAGGAAGATGAAGACCAGGCGTTGCTCAAGGCCCAAGTCGTCGATGTCCACTCTGCTCCCAGCCCTACCATCGAGCCGCCACCGGTGAGTCCCCGCCGCATCACGGTCATGGAATAGAAGGTCTACGCTGATCCGGGGCCCAGGGAGGAGGGAGATGATTACCTCCGTGTCCCGGACACAGGGGCGACTAACCACATGGTCGGCGTTCGCAGCATCTTCTCCGAGCTCGACACCGGAGTCGACGGCAATGTCCGCTTCCGGGACGGATCCGTGGTTGCAATTGAAGGGCGTGGGACGATTGTCTTCCGAGTGCAAGAACGGAGAGCATCAAGCACCGACGGGAGTCTACCCGATTCCTCGTCTCAAGACCGTGACATCCCATGTCAAAAACACACATGTGAACAATGCCATTATCTTAATTGCATGGTTAAAACACTAATTGAATGATTAGGCACATGAAATAGTAAGCTAGGGTTTGCAAATTGGAATTTGAAAGGAATTTAACCTAGCATTTCCAAAGTCAATGATCTTCTATGAAAATGTACCAATATTTTTGCAGAATCGGGTAGAGCATATCAAAAATATGATTTTAGGACATTTTTACTGAATTTTTATCATGGCACAAATGCCTAGAATGAATCCAGGAAGGCGAGAAAAATAGATTTAATTCATGATTTTTTAAGAATTTTTGCAAGCAAAATCTCAACCTTTTCTAATAACAAAAGTTTCTTAACATAATTTGCTGAGTATGTACAAAAATTGTCATAAAAAATATGGAGTAGAACTATTGATTTGGAACCAAAATAGAGAAGGACTTCAGTGGCAATTTAGTAAATAAGGAGAACCTAGCTAGAATAGGGCGGAACAGCTTGCTAGGGCCACCGGCCAACGGCACCTCACCGCCGGCGCCCATATCGGGTAGGCAGGCCGCCGTCCTCGTGCCCTGCACGACTCGCCATGCGTCGCGAATCAACAAATCGCGTGATTTCCACGAAGCTCGTCCACCGTGGATCGCCGCCTAGGAGCTCCTCCCCTGCCTCCATGACCGGAGCGCCGCTCCATAGCTAAAACGCCGCACCGCCATTCCCCGGCTTGTCCAAGCAGCTCGCGAGCGTCCACTACACCCCGAGCAACGCAGCCAACCCCCACCTTCCTCTTCTCCCCGACAAATCGACGGAAAACAACAAAATCACTATTTGTCGACCACCATGCCCGCCACGGGAAATTGATCCGTTTCGAGGTGAGCTCGTTCTTGCTTTTCCCCTCCGGATGAAGACCAAGAACCCTAAGCATCTTCATGCTTCTTCCTAGGTCAAGTCCTGCAACCACGACACCGGATTTCACATTCTTCCCCGGTGCCACGACACTCGCTACCTCCCGAACATCCTCGCCCTCAACCAACCCCGCGCCGCCCATCCTCGTAACCGAGATGGTGCTTTTGCCGCTTGAAGCATTCGAGTTGGTGCATCGCGGAGGACGACCATCACCGCCCAGCCGCCATCGCCGCCGGTAGGCTGTGCTCCGGTCGCCGGAGCCAGCGGTAGAGCCCACCATTTGATTCCCGGGGCAAACCACACATAGGCGACGAAGGCCGGGCCTAGAGATGCCCCAGCGCGCGATCCGGCGAGCCGCACCGCCGCTCGCCGGCACTGAGACCACCGTGCGCCAACACTTAGTTTAAATTTCACGCAGTGGCAAACTCGTAAATAATGTGAACTTTAGTATAATTCCTTATTGAGAAAGTTTCATGAACTAAATGTCCGTGTATTCAACCATACTCACATTATGCATTGCATCCATATAGGAACCCCGACCGGAGGCGAGAATCAAGAGGAGCAGCCTGCTGAATTGAACAACGTTGAGTGCTCTAAATGCGATCAAAACCAAGGCAAGCCCCGGTGCATAATCCAACTTGTGTAGTTTCCGGTTTTAAATTCACATATGTTTATGATGTATTGTGCACTTACGTTTAGGAGTTGATCGGAACCTAGTTGCACTATGATCCTTTATTCCTATGGTCTTGGTCAAGTATAAGCTTTTTTGTTAGTATGCTATGCTTAATGGAGTCATCGGTAGGAACACCGAGCGGTTTAGAGACCACTGGGTTTAGGGTTCAAATATTGTTACCCTCTCACATAGAAATAATTGGAGACCGTACAGGAAAGTGCATGAGTAGGAATGCGGTGACAAGGTTGGCCCTTGTTCGCCATAGCCTCGTGCGTGTCGGTTGAGGACCGTTCGTTGTGACTCCACGAGCAAGTATTGAGTTGTATACCAAATGCATACGTTCGTATGGTTGTTGGTAAACTGATGTAACTTGAGAGTCGTAGTGTTGGACGGTCACTCCACCCTTTGTGCTTTGCACCGGACACGGTGGTTGCACGGGTTTGTGAGTAGATGGAGGGTGTGTGTTCTTTTCTTGAACCCGACGAACCATGGTTGCAAGGGAGACACACACACGGAGGGTGGACCCGACTCATGACTATGGTGATCTCGTGAAACGTGGTCATACGTGTTCTTAAATGATGTGTATGTCGTGCATTTGGGTTTCTCCTACAGGAATGAAATCGATATATATCGCTGTCCCTCGCGGTGATGAGTACCACTTGTCTCGAGCAGATTACATTGTAGTATGGCTCACTAAATTTATGTTTATGTCACAACCCTTTTAATATGGCTAAAACATGGTATTATAGACTTGATATAGGTGCTGTTTTTGGCCATTTCAGCAAGCCCGGTCAGCCCCCTACATATTAGAGTCGGTTTTTATAACCATTTTGACGGTTAAGCCTTGCGGAGTATATTAGATACTCAGGTTTTGCATTTAAATCATTTTCCGGAGTCCCGCAGCCCACTTATTGTGATTGTTGCCGGAAATTTATTGGAAGGTGAGGAGCCCTAAGGTTGGACAGTGGAGTGGGTTTCGTCATCACTGAACCAAGAGTTAGACCATGTCCTATGGGCTGATATGGTTTCCAATAAGTTTATCTAATTGTCAAGTTTATTTACGCTTCCGCTCAAATAAATTATTGTAATGTAAATCTGAATTTTGAACATAGGTATTGTAATTCAGACTTAAACGTATGTATTGTATGAACTTGAATCTCATATGTAAAATCAGCAACCTATGCACTTCATTATGTATACGTAAATGATGGATGTATCGTTGATGTATGTGCAATGAACGTTCTCTTCGTCGAATGTCTCCTGATATGGTCTTGTGCGACAAACCTTCTTGCTTTGCAAGGTAGGGATGTCACAATGACAAGCATCATTAGTCTCGGGCAGATGGACGAGTCGGGTGCCGCATCAACATTAACGACGGCATCCTGTGCATCTTTGACTCGGGGCACCGCCTACTCGGCCAAGGTGAACCTGTCCCCCTCATGTCTCTACAAGTTGAAGCTCAACGTTGGGCAATCGGTGTGCCTGTCCGCGCGGAGTTCCGAGGAGGCATAGGCTGTGGCATGCCCGCTACGGGCATCCGAGCTTCAAGACCTTGCACAAGATTGCGGCGAACAAGATGGTCCATGGCATGCCGTCCCTCGACCACATCAACCGGTTGTGCGACAGCTGCTTGCTCATGAAGCGGCGTCGAGCCTCATTCCCGGCGGAAGCGCAACATCGGACGTAGAACCTGCTCGACCTGGTCCATGGCGACCCGTGCAGCCCAATCACACCCGACACCCCCGGTGGTAACAAGTATTTCATTCTACATGTCGATGATCTAAGCCGTTTTATGTGGATTCGTCTCCTCCCGCGCAAAGATCAGGCTCCGCAAGCCGTCAAGGAGTTTCAGGCCACGGTCGAGGTGCAAACGGGTAGAAAGTAGAAGGTCCTCCGCACCGAACAAGGTGTTGAGAGGCACTCGGATCGCCTCGTACTCGCCGATGCAAAATGGGGTGGTCGAGCGCCGGAACCGGAGCATCGTGGCAATGGACTTGCCTGTATTCTTCTAGGGAGAAGCGAGTCACGACGGTAGTATACATCCTCAACCGGCCTCCCACACGCGCGCTCGACGGCGGTGCACTACTTCCACACGTTCGGGTGCATCGCGCATGTGAAGGTTTGCAATTGATCCGGATTCATCTAAGGTTTGCAATTGATTTATGTAATTTATCCATTATGATGCTATCTAATTAGATTTCCTAGCTACGATCTCAACTAGTAGATATCTGGTTACTCACGTAAGCTTAATTACCTAATCAAGTTTCTAAAGTTGTTAGATTACAAATTCCTAGATCACGCCGATCGGCACAATGCCTGCGCCAATCGACTCAACAGTGACTCGCGCCGATCAGCACACTGCATGTGTTGATCGGCACAACAGCCACCAACACTGTCTCAACCCAACAACCAACAGTAGTTCAGTTGGATCCTTTTATTGTTAACAATACTTCAATTCCCATTGGTCCCTGTGGATTCGATTAAACCTTAGAAGACTCTAAGGGAAAAAGTGCTACAATTGTACACCGACCTCCGGTAGTATATAAGTGGGTACGTAGTTACGACCAACAACTATAAAGCACTTGCTCCCAAAGACACATAAATACGACACGTTAGGAATTTTACCGATGAGAAGCTCATATGATATCTTTTTTTCAAGATCTTGGGAAGAGACAACTCTGTTGGTTGCATGGAAGGCTGTGTTGATGGCTTCAGCCCAAAATGTGTCAGGAGTATTGTATTCATCAACCATGGTTCTCGCCATCACAATGAGTGCGCGGTTCTTCCTTTTGGCTACACCATTTTGTTGTGGTGTCTATAGTGCCGAAAACTCATGCTTGATGCCTTATTCATCTAGGTACTCCTCGACTTGTGTGTTCTTGAATTCAATGTCGTTGTCATTCCTTATCTTCTTGATCTTCACATCATATTCATTTTGTGCTCTTCTCACGAAGCTCTTTAGAACACCTTGTGTCTCACTTTTATCCTTCAAAAAGAAAAACCCAAGTGAAACGGGAATAATCATCAACAATGACAAGGTCGTACTTGTTACCGCCAATGCTTATGTATGTGACTCGGTCCGACGAGGTCCATTTGAAGTGTCTCTATTGATCTTGTCGTTGTCACCATAGTCTTGGATGGATGGTTGGCTCCACCTTGCTTTCCGGCTTCACATGCGCTACACACCTTATCCTTCTCAAAAGAAACATCCTTTAGTCCAATGACGTGGCCACCCAATAGAAGTTTGTGAAGATTCCTCATCACAACATGGGCTAGTCGGCAATACCATAATGAACCCAATATGGTTTTAGCTATCAAACAAACACTCAGATTTGGACCCTCTTTGTTGGTGAAATCAACAAGATAAATCTTATCCCCCAAGTACTCTTTGAATGCTATTGAGGAGTCCTCTTTTCTAAAGACAATCACACCCTCATCGGTAAAGAAAAAACTAAAGCCCATGCCACAAAGTTGTGATATGGACATCAAGTTGTACCCTAAACCTTGCACATGAAACACACTACTAATTGAAAGGTCATGGATGATTGTAATCCGACCACGACCCATTACCTTTCCTTTTCGATCATTTCCAAAAGATACACTCTCACTTGGTAGATTGTCTTTGTCAAGTGTGGAGAACATCTTCTTCTTCCCGGTCATACGATTTGAGCACATGCTATCAAGCACCTATATTGAACTGCCTGAAGAGTATTCCTACAAAGCAATTCAAGCACAAGATTTAGGGACCCAAACTTGCTTGGGTCCCTTAACCTTAGAAACAACACTTTTGGGCACCCACACACAAGGATTCCACCTTGCATAGTGTGGCCCAAAAATCTTGCAACCACTTTCCCATTAGCACCATGGGTTAGGTCATAGGTTGCATGATCATACTCATATAAGGATAAGGGTGAGCTCTTCTTGTTGAGCTCATGTGTTATTGGCCTTGTTGATGTGCTTGTCTTGAGCAACTTGCTTTCCCTTGTTCGACTTGTTGTTGCTTTTCTTCTTGTACCTCCATTTGGGTTGCTCCTTGAACCCGATGCCCTTGTTGCCATTGAACTTTCTTTCCTCACTAAGAATTTTCTTAGCTAGCTCAACTTAAGTTGTCCTTTCAAGATCCTTGACCTTGTTAGTGAACTCCTTGATTGCCACCTTATCGGTAGCGATGTTGTCAATGTCAATATTGTGGCATCTTCCACATCCGTTGCTTGATGAGGCTTGTGTTGACTCGGCCTTGATCTTCCAAATCAATGTGCCAACTTTGAGAGCCTCAATCTCTCCTTCCAATGACTTGTGCTCTTTTACCAAAGAGACACACTTCGTTTGGAGAGAGAGGTGGTGTTCTCAAATTTAGCATTTTACTTGTTAACCTTGGTGAGGCACAAAGTAAACTCCTCATTCTTCTCTCGCTCTTGTTCAAGGAGAGTTTTGAGCTCCTTGATCTCATCAAGCTTCTTGATAAGCATGTTCTCTTGCTTATCTACCATCTTTTGCTCTCTTCAACCTTTTATTGCATCTTCCCTAACAATTTTACCATTTCTTGCAAGGAGGGGACTAGGTCTTACTCATCATCAATGTTAGAAGAATTGACAAGATGTTTAGATTGTACCTTGCTTTCTTTGGCCATGAAGCACTTGGGGGCATCATCTTCATCATCGGTGAAGTTGTTGAAGAGTGATGACTTGGCCAGAGTGAGACCATAGGCAAGGTTGGCAATGCCTCCTTCTTCATCTTCATCTTCTTCTTCTTCATCGATGACATATTGTTGACCAATGTGTGCTTGTCCCTTGAATGGCTTCTTGAAGTTCTTCTTCTTGACGAACTTGAGGGCATTCTGCTATGAGATGCCCCGGGTCGTGACAATGGTAGCAGTTCCTTGATGATCTTCTATCTTTCGCCGTGTCAATGCTTTTCTTGATGAAACCGTTGTTGATCACGAACTTCCCAAACTTCTTCACAAATAGAGAAAGCTCTTCATTGTCTTGCTCAATCATAATATGATCAAAAGCCACAACCTCCTATTTCTTGGCCTTGAGTGCCACATCATTCTTGCTTGTGCTCTCATCTCCTATGAGTACACTCACTCTCTTTCCTTCATCATCACGATTCTTAAAAGCATGAATCCTTCCAGTTACCTCATCCATGGAGAATCTCTCAAATCCTTTCTTCTCTTCAATGATTGTGCAAAGAGTTGAATTCCATACCCTTAGTGACATGAGGAGCTTGTAGTCCACTTCTTCATTGGTTACCCTATCTCCTAGTGACCTTCTCTCATTCACTATGTCCATAAGCCTATAGTGTGTTTGTTGAGGCTCCTCTCCTTTCTTCATGACAACGAAGTTGAATTGATTCTTCGATACTTGAAACCTTGACTTTATCACCACATCAACTCCTTCATGTGCTACAACAAGCTTCTCCCATATGGTTGGAGCATTTTCTAGTTGACACACTCTAGAGTACTCCTTTGACTCAAGGAGGAGAGCATGGCCGATACGGCTTGAGCATTATGGTGTAGGTACACATTGTCCATAACGGTGGGCTTCTCCTTCTTTTTTAGCTCAAACCCTTTTTCCATAATTTCCCAAATTGGTGGTCCAATGGACATCAAGTACATCTTCATCCTATGCTTGTACCAACTGAAGTCCTTCCTATCAAACCATGGCAATCTTCCACTACCATTACCATTGATGTTGGCCATGTTGCTCTAGTTGAATTGATATTTCAGATCCAATTTTGATCCATTAGCTCCAAATGGATTCTCATACTTGGTCCCCACATCAGTCACAATCTTTTTGCTAGGATCATTCTCAAGTGGTTAGGCTCTTGATGAGAAGATCTGCTCCGATACTAATTGAATGTGGCCTAGAGGGGGAGGGGGGAGGAAGGGGGGTTGAATAGCCAATCTAAAACAATTCCTTCAAATCAGAACACTTGACACTAAGTTAACAGACAGGACGGAACTTCCGTCGGTCATGGAACTTCCATGATTGCGGAACTTTCGTTCCCGGTGAGATGAAAGTTCAAAAGAGGAGAGTTAGGAGGGAATCTTATGATTCCATTTGAATGGAAACTTTCTGTTGTCTCCTAGAAGTGTTGTCCCCGTAGGAAAACACAAGCCACACAATACACAAGTAGATCGGGCACGAAATGAACAACAACAAACACAAGAACAAAGAACAAGAACAAAGCACAAGAGAGACACGATATTTTTCATCGTAGTTCGGACCGCTCATGAAGAGGTCCTATGTCTTCGTTGAGGAGCTCACAAAGAGCCGGGTCTATCTCAATCCTAATCGTCCCAAGTGACCACAAAGGTCAAGCTTGTTTTTTTCTTCTTCTTCTTTGATTTTTTCCTTCCGGAGGCGAATCACAGACCTTCACAAACTTCCCATGCCTCACCACAATCCTGGGAGCTCTAGGGTGACACCTGGCCAATCTAAGAGAACAAATCTCCAAGATTACACTACAACAATATGGCTGCATAGGCACGTTGGGCTAGTTATGCTTTCAAAAGTGTGCCTATACTTTGAAATAGGGCGGTTGTAGAGACGGTGTGTGACACGAAATTGTAAAAACGTATCAAGCTAAGAGGTTCTCCATTATTCCCTTTATTTATTATTCGTCAGGCTTTCTTTCTTTACCAAAAAGAAAGGAAAAAAAGAAAACAAACATTCCCCCTGCGTCCATCTTCCCTAACTTCCGAAGTTCCAGAGGCGGCGGCGGCGGGCGGCCAGATCTATTAGAAGATCACCGCCTTCGTGTTAGCTGTTCCATACCACCACAACACGAAGCCATGTATTCCTGCTTCCCTTTCCTCCTCCGTCTAGCATCGTAGTCGCGCCCTCGGGAGTAGATCACGATCTTAAGAGCAAATCTCATGGACTCCATGTCCAAGGCGGCGGCCTTCTTTTCATGATATCGTGGACGTCACCAGTGCAGTGATCTTGGTTGGCACTTGGCAGCATCTTCATCGGATCTTCCGTCCTCTCCGTATTATTGTGGTGAGCTCAAAGATCCTCTACCCTCGTTGGTTTCAATTGATGCGGTTATTTAATTGCGGCATGGCGTGAATAAGAGAAGTCCGATGCATGGGATGATGCATGTGGTTATTTAACTGCGGTTATTTCATTCGTAGTTCCTAATCTTTCCTAATCACAGTAGTTGAGATTTCAGTAGTTGGAATCATGCTGATGTACCTTTGGATTTGTAACTGGCAGGCTTAACAATTTACATTACTAATCACGTTGATGATCCATTTGCCAAATTAAATGTTCCCAGAAAGGATTTTTGGTGCTTCCGTCCACACTGGTATGTTGGTAGTTTTTCGTGGTTTATCTCTTATGAGTACATTTTCATATCGGATTTTGTATTTGTGACATTGCAAGGCACAAACAATAATCCAAATTGTAGTATTACGGGAGAATTGTCCATCAGTTTTACATGCTTCTTTAGTTGTTTCTCTGAATTTGTGCAGGTCTTGTAGATGCAATAGTTCAAAGATTATCAATAAAAGGAGTGTGTTATCTTTATTCCTTTAAGATGATTCGCTCTCTCATCTAGATTTAACTTTAATCTTTCAGACTCGGTCGTGTTTCATGTTTTTTTTCAATGTCTAGCTAGGATTGTGGATATGTAAACTTAAATGAACTCTCATTCCCCTCAAAAATGAACTCTCACATTGTTATATTTTTTTCTGATTTTTTTCAGGTAGGTCTGTGATAAAAGAAGACACTGAAGAACGCCCAAACATACCTCAATGGAGCTTGCAGTGCAGATAGATTAGCTATTCCAGTATAGTATTTGTGCAACCGTGAAATCTTTCTTTTTGTATTTCAATGTGTCATCTTCAGTGTACATACATATTACCCAGTTGTGAACCGTATCTATTTTAATATAATTGTGAATTTTGGCAATGAAAGTGTTGTATACTATATTATTTGATTCTAATATTATAAATTTAAATTTACGTAATCAAATCCAAAGCGGAAGAAGCGCAACTAAATGACCTGTATATCCATAGTAGGAGACACGGTATGAACAAAAGCGTGTCTAGGAATATACACACGCTTCTAGCGTGCTTATGAAACGTCTTACCTTAAGTAGACATGCTTTAACAATTCGTGTCAACGCAGTCTGACACGGTCCATGGGAAGACGCTCCAGTACACGATTTAGCAAAACGTGACTATATCCACCTAGAGATGAAACAAAGCGTATTTAACCTATAAATAAAGCGTGCTTACATGGATTTTCTCTTGTAGTGTTAACAAGTGACGTAGAGTTTGCTTTCTAAGGAAATATGTGCTCAAGGTTGGAGTGATGCTTCTCAAGCTTGGATCTTGGATGGGGCTCTCACAAATTGACTTGAATCTTCAAGGGAAGTGAGGGAGAAGTGAAAGCAAGAGCTTGAGGATGAAGAGAGTGTTCAAAAGCACTAGCAACCTTTCAACCATGATGGGAGAAGCTATTTATAGGAGTAGATCCAAAAAGAGCCATTGGTAGTGTAAAGTATAGAAGTGACAGAAGTTTCGTGGGTCACGGAACTTTCGTTCGAAACATTCTGTTTTCGACGGAAGTTCCGTGAGCCTCACGGAACTTCTATACTTGACTCGGTGGCTTAGCACTGGGTTCAAAAGACCCTAGGTCGGAACTTTCGCTAAGGACGGAAGTTCCATCCAAAACATTCTATTTTTGGCGGAAGTTCCATCCTAGTGAAGAAATTTCCATCTTGACTGGATTTGGCTTATATAGGCTTTTTGGACTTGTGGTCTTTTTGGCTTATTTATGAATTTGTGTTTCATCCAAGCTTAGGTATTTTATCTTGAGCACATATTCCCTGCATAAAAGACTAATTCGCGCCTCTTTATAGTTTGGCATTCCTCGACTCAAAAGATCTATAACTCTATTTTGAAGCTTCACTTGGTGTCCACTTTTTTACTTTTGTATGAGGGGCTATCAATCTCTCAACGTGGGTTAGTGGTCTTTGATATCCTGCACATTAGCTCAAAGAGATATTAGATTAATTCTTTGTCATATATCACCAAAACCCACTAGGGGGCTTAGTTACATCTTCAACAAGATTCATAAGAACAGCGGCCTTGTAGGTTGTAAGTGTTTTTATTGCCGTAAAGCTCAACAACACTAGACCGAAAATCTTATGAGGGCAGATCAAAATATGTACATAGTAACTTCTTGCATGATGATGGATATCCAGCAGTCATAGGTGGGCAAACACCTAAGCAGATCAATGATGATCAGAAGGCTGCATAAGGATTAGGAGTACAATGAAAGACGTGAAAGAAAGATGGAGCAATTAAGTGAACACTTTCGAGCTGCTACATGGTGTGTCGATCTGCGCAATCCATGTGCCGATCGGCACGACACGAAGATGGTCAATTTTGTTGACATTACTGTATCCTCTAGAGATGAAGAGCCCGAGGTAAATAGAATTAAATAGAAAAAGGTTGTAACAACCCTCGAAGAATAAACATGCATCTCATGTCATTCATAAGCTTATCATCTTATGCATTGTGAAAATATTAAATATTGTGTTAAGAAATGCGCATAAAATATCAATTTAACCTATGTTAAAATTTAGTTCTTAAAAGAAGAAACTAAATAAAAGAAATTTCGGAGTTTAACGTTTTCCGTTAATTAAACATAAAAATAAAAAATTTATGGAGTTGATACAAAATTATTTTTATTTTGTAAAAATATCTACAAGAGATAATGAAAACTTCTCTTTTTAATTTCAACTTGAATTTTTAATCCAAAATTTATTTGGAATTTGAATTCCGACCAATAAAGAAAAAGATTCAAAATGTTTTCGTTTCCATCCCTGATTTTTCCCGGAATTTTTAGAGGTCCAGAAATAGGTGTTCCAAATAGTTCTTTTGTCGGGGGCGTTTTATAAAATGGCCGCAGCCCCACCGATCAATCTCTTTTCTTCCTCCTCTCTCACGGAACGGCACCGCCTCCCGCACCACCTCGCCACCGGGCCGCGCTGGCGGGCTCCGGCCGCGTGCTTCCCTCCGGCGGTGCCACGCAGCTGCTCCGACGCCGCCCCACTCTCCGCCCCATCGGGATAAAAGGCCGGGCCGCGTTCGTCTTCCTTTCTTTCCAAATTCGCACGCAACGCCGCCGCCCGGTCCGCCCCGCTTGCTCCCCGTTGTCCGGTCATCTCCGGCCGTTTCCCTGCTAAGCCACTCCCACCAACCGACCCACAAGGACCCCCGGAACCTCCCCATGCCGTCCAATCGAGCTCTTCCGCCTTAGGATCGAAGATCGAAGCAATTTTCTCCTCGGAGGTTGCCATGGATGAGCCTTGCTATTTCCTCAAATTCACATCCCCGGCGAGACATTCCACCAAGATTCCTGTCTCCCTGTGTGCGCAAGTGGTTACTCTCGCCTCTTGCGAGCTCACCGGTGTGTTTGCCCTACGGGTTCACGAGGATTCTGTCATCTTTCTCAAGTCCGGCGGCCGGTTCCCTCTGCCATCCCGGTGCGCATCATCTTCCGGCCCTCCTCGTCGTCAACGAGCTTGATGCCGATCTTAGTCGTGCTCCCGTGAAGCTCCGGGAGCAAACCGCTTGTCATTTGGTGCAGCGCGGTGAGAACACGACGCCGCCGAAGTCTCTTCCTCGCCATTGCACGCCGCCGGTGTCCTTTCCGGTCACCACTCGCTGCCATGGACCCCACCCCGTGAACGGCCGTGTCGCGTGGAGTCTTCCGGGCCAAGCCACCCACTTTTCCCCCTCCTTCCGCGCCACTCCGGCGACCCGCCGCCGTCCTCCGGCCGCCACCGCCATGTCCGGCCGGTCTAAGCTCGAGTGGGCCGCGCGCGTGTCCTGGGCCGCCCGCCCATGGGCCGGTCGATTCGGCCCACACTCGGTATAAGCAATGTTTACCAATTTAGTTAATTTCCAGATTTATTCAAATTTCAAATATTCATAGAATATTCATCCAAATTCAGAAAAATACCAAACAAAGTTCATTAGATTCATAAAACTATTCTCTATTTTATTATGTATTCAAATACCTATTTTGAGAACTTATATTTTCATAGTTTAATTAACTACCTTTCTTTAATTAAGATGAGCTATTATTTTATGCTAATTATTGTTTGATTTTTAGAAATGAATTTCTTTAAAAATTAGAGATACTTGCAGACGAAAATTTTGTTAAGTTTGTTTTCCAAAATTCAACATAAACACCGTCATTTCATGTGATCCCAATTTAAGTACCCTATGTATCATTAATTAATGATTAATCATGATTTGTTAATTAATAAACATGATTAATTGTTAATTAATGAGCATAAGTATTTGTTAATTAATAAGGAAGATTAGCTATTAATTAATGACCAGGATTAAGTATTAGTTAACGAGCATGATTAATTGTTAGTTGTTAGTTGTTAATTACTGAGCATAATGAATCGAGTAATTGTTGGTTAATGAACGTATTTAAGGAAACCTTGCATAATCATCTCATGTCCATTCATGCATGCATGATCGTTGATTCGCGACGTATTGTTGGTCGACCTAGGTCATGGCGTGATCGAGGTTCCGTCCGAGGTCGAGACGGGAGACGGGAACGTCGAAGTCGACCAGACACGTCGAGGAAGCTAACTCCGACTCGAATCAAGGCAAGCCCGGTGCATCCCACCTATGTTTTTAAAGTCTTTTCTTTTATCACGGTAATGAGTCATGATTGTGCATTAAGTTATAGGAGTTGCTTGATACCCTAGATGCATGAGATAGGTTTCCATTTGTTTATGCTATACTTGGTACGAGTAGCTCAATAGTGCTCGATAACTGCTAAGCTTATGTCATATGGAATCGGTAGAAGTCGAGTGGTGGCAACACTACTCGCGAGATATAGGATAATGGCTGGTTTATTATTGCTAAAGAAGGAATGACAAGAGAAAGATGAGAGTGGAAGTGAGGATGTTAATAAAGTCTGAGACCGGACGGGCCCCGTAGGAGAAAGGGCAAGACGGAGATGAGGTATTGCAAGGTGGTAGCCCCGTCCGAGTCGGTCAAGGACCGTACCGTTTTTGGCTTAGTTGAACAAGTTTGAACGTACCGTACTACATGCTTGGTATCATGGGCCCGACAAGCTGATGTACCCTATCGCCCCGAGAGATGTAGCATAGCCGGCTCTCTTTTATCGGCTGTTAGTGAGAGGATAGTCTCACGGGAGGGAGCTGGGTCGACCACGAGGGAAGTCGTGGCTTCGCCATACTCTCGGGGAGTTGGAAATGGCTAGTCTGCTGTCAGGTGCTAGCGGGAAAGGTTGTCGTATACGATCGGTGCGATGCGTATACGTCGTGTAGTCGGGTTTTGCCAGCTGGTATAAAATCGATTCGAATCGCTGTCCCTCGCGAGTAATGAGTACCGCTTGTTTAGCTCGTCACATCGTAGTAATCAACTGAAAGATGAGGATGAGAGATGAAAGAATTGTTGGTCACAAATGATCTTTTCTTGCAAACTTGATTGCAGTAGTTGTAGACTGCAAACCCTTGTTCTCTATTGAACTTAACTTGAGCTAAAACTTGAAAGTAAGGATCCACCATTAGAGCTGTTTTTGCAAGTGAGTCAACTCCACGACCGAGAAAGCCTTTGCATACTAGGCGTCGGCCTTAGCGTGCTCGTTGACGGGTCGGTCTTGCTGAGTATTAGAATACTCGGGGTTTGCTCGTTATGTTTTTAGGACCCGAGTCGTACTTCCACGACTCGTACGGTAGATTCCGGAAGAGGAGCGAGTGCCCGAAGGAGGTTCCCTCCGGTGGGAACGGATCCCGACGTCCTGAGCGAGGAGGATCGTGATGTACAACGGGCTCGAGTACATCATGCTAGTGGTCGTTTGTTGTAAAGAGAATAAGTTCCGCTGCAAGAATCGTAGTCTTTAAACTTCAGTAATGTTTCATGCTTCCGCTGTCGGATGTTTGTATTTCGAAAACCTGGTTGTATTATACCATGATGTATATATTACGGCTTGTATGAGATGATGAACTGTTGTAACTCGCTTCGTCGAGTGTCCCCCTGTACCGATTCCTGGGTGTCCTGGAGGGGATGTCACAGCTGGTATCGAGCAATACAGGGGCAACGAGTACATTGTTTACAAGCTCGTTTTCAAAACTTAACCGTTTAGTACGTTTAGAACACGAGAGAGTATGGATCCCTATAAGGATGTAAAATAGTTAGATTTTTACTAACTGTTTGACGTTCGGGTTTTGGGAAGTGGTAACTATTCGTTGTAGTTTTATATACTATAGTACGTATAGTTAGTCTGCAGAGCATGCATCATGTCATATTGAGTGCTATAATAAAAAGCTGGGGTTAAACTTAGTTAGTATCATAGTATAGAGTTAGTTTCAATGGATGGCACAAGAAGAAGTTTATGCTAGTGGAATAGAAGGCAAGAAGAAATTCACACACGGAGGCAATAGAATGGGGAAATTTAAGATCTTCATCTACGGATGATCAAAGTCAATCGGAGGGAAGGACGATCATGTGTAGTTATCAAGGAGCCCATATGAGAGCTACGGATTTAAAGGGATAGATTAAAGATGCCAGTATGAATGGGTGCTATAGGTGAATCTTTGAATGAACAAACTTACAGCTGTCAAAGCAATAGTTAAACAACTAGATGCAGATCCGATAAAGACACATGATGAGATACTTGGATCTTGAACAAGTCAATAACTTCCCAAGGAAGAGCCGAAGGACGAAATGAATGAGTAGAAGAATCCAGGAGCTAGTCACCGATGCCACTTCAACTCCTCTAGGCCTCATCCGAGCGGATGACCGGTCAACTACCACTTGTAGCCACCAAAAGTTCTCGTTTCCTCTCCGAGAAATAGCCCTTTTGATTTACTGTTCGGACTCTTCGTCTCGACAGAACTTTTTGGATGATAAAATTCCAGTAGTATGGGATGACTATTCCTAGTCGAGAGTCATTCCCCTTCTTTCACTCAATTGCATCCGGAACTTATCTTGCCTTGAAGATTCTCGAGTGACTTCCATTTGAAGAAATAATAATTCCTTTTTGACTAGACTAAGTTGTACCAAGAGCTAGTTTGGAAATGGGTGTTTTGCACTTCTAAATTGCCATTTTGCCTTTGAATTGTGCCGGTTCGCCCGGGCGCTTCTCAAAGTCAAACATGAGCGGTATGGAAATGCATACTCTATTTTGAAACTAGAAGAGAATCCAAATACAATGTTCTTCCGAACGGATGGCGTATAACCTAGGGTACGCAACCGGAAAGAAGAATACTGTCTTGGAAACTCATCGGTGCAATTATCCTTATAAATATCTTAAGCCTATATTTCCTTCAACACCAAGACAGACGAAAGCACTATCACATCTCTTGTTAATCCATGTTGTTTCATAAGCTCAACCATTCCAGTTAAATCTTTTCCTTCATCATTGACTTTCACCAACCCCTAATAAATCTCGTGACTCCTGATCCCGGCATAAAAGTGATAGATATTGACAACAAACACCTTGATGTTCTAAAGTTGGACCGAGGAGTTAGTTCCATGGAGGATGCTCTTCGTGCTCATCAAAAAGGGAAGACTAAGAAGATAGCAGCCGGTGAACAAGAAGTGAAGTACCTTCCACGTATTGTCCAGTCTACATTTCTGCAACAGATCGGAGGTTCGAGCCTATGCTATACCGGTCACCTTAGTATCAGCAACAGCTGTTCTCCTGTTCAGCGGTTCAACAATCGAGGCTAACCGAGTATACGCCCCTTATCCTCGACACCCCAATCCGCTGATCCTCCATGCAATAACGGTGGTTGTCTTGGACACTTGGCTCAAGGTGGTGTCGCACCAACAAAGCAGAGTTTTTCAACGCGTCCTCAAAGGAAAGCGAGTTGGTCGACGAGAATGATGCAAGTAAAGATAAGATGAAGACTGGTCGTGTCAACGTCACCACATTTGAGGAGATTTCGAAAGGATCACAAGACATGGCTGATCAAAGTACTACGGAGATACCATTGAAGTTGAGACGTAAGGATGATTCCACCTCCTTTATAGTCTTAGACAGACAAGGATTTGATGCGATTCTTGGCATAAGATGGATGAAGTATTATAAGACGAGTATTGGATATAGATGCTTTTGCGGTTCGCTTGAACTCCCCTTCTTCATGGACGAGATTGTCTTCGATTGACTTCTTCCCAAGCTATTTTTTCGGTGATCTATAAAACTACTGGTAAAAGTTTAGAAGATATTCCTGCAGTTTGCGAATACCTTGATGTTCTCCGGAAGACTTACCGGGTTTACCACCAGATCGGGCGAGTAGAGTTCAAGAGAGAACTTCAACCAAGGACTGCACCGATATCAAGAAGATAGTATCGGATGCCACCCGATGAGCTGGCACAATTGTAGGTGGAAGCTGAAAGAGTTATTGTACCACATATTCGCTCAAGTTCATCACCTTGAGGATACCCAACATTGTTTCGTCAAGGAGAAGGATTAAACCTTGAGGTTATGTGCAGGTTATCGAACTTTGAATGCAATGACCGTTAAGCACAAATATCCACTTCCTCGAATTGACATCCTGCTTGATCGGTTGATGGGAGCAAAAGTGCTACCAAGATAGATCTTCGCTCCGGATAGCATCAGATCGAGATTAGAGCGGAAGATATACCAAAGACAGATTTCTCTACCATATATGGACTTTATGAGTACCTAGTGATGACCTTTGGTCTAAACAATGTACCAGCGCACTTCATGTATCTCCTGAACTAGATGTTTATGCCAGAATTGGACAAGTATGTCGTGGTATTCATAGATGACCTTCGATCTACTCCAAGTCGAAAGAGGAACATGTAAATCATTTAAGGACCATGCTCCAACGTCTAAGGGATCATCAATTATTTACCAAATTCAGTAAGTGTGAGTTTTGGTTGAAGGAAGTACCATCCCTATGTCATGTGATATCAGCGAGAAGAAGTGATTGTTGATCTTGGTAAAGATAAAGGAGTATTGAATTGGAAGCCACCTAACTCGGTCACACGGATCCGAAGCTTCTTAGGGTTGGCTAGTTATTATAAAAGGTTCGTTCCAAAATTCTTCGAGAGATAGCCAAGCCAATGACTAAATTGCTGGAAAAGGATAAGAAGTATGAATGGAGCAATGATTGTAGAGAAGCTCTTCAAACATTGAAGAAGTTACTCGCAACAACACCGGTGTTAGCTCAGCCAGATTTGACCAAGCCGTTTGATGTGTACTATGATACCTCAAGCACTTGGACTTGGATGTGCTATAATGCAAGAGGGTCGAGTGATTACCTATGCGTCTCGGCGGTTGAGGCGACAGGGAGAACAATAACCAACACGGAGGCTGGAATTAACAGTTGTGGTTCTAGCATTGAAGAGCTGGAGACACCATCTATTGGAAAGCTTGGTACAACTATACACAAACAACAAGAGTCTCACATAAATCATGCGCCGGCGAACATGGCTAGAGCTGATAAAGGATTATGAGATCGAGGTTCACTACCACTCCGAGAAAAGCAATGTCGTAGCTTACGCCTTGAGTCGAAAAGCTCGTTGCAACAGTCTCACCGCTCGGCTATTGATCGAAGCATCTAAAGAAGAAATGAGTGGGCCTAGTCTTCGAATTCTTCCATATGGAGTATTGGATAATTTGACTCCTATTCCTACCATTCGCGAAGGAGTGGTAGCAGCTCGGAAGAAGGATGCTGGTATGGAACACATCGGAAGACGACTCTAGAAGGGTAAAGTCAAGTATTCCCAAGCGGGTGACGAAGGTGTTATCCGGTTCGGGAATAAGCTAGTAGTGCCTAAGAACCCGGAACTTCGTAAGAAGATACTTGAATGAAGCACATACATCTACTCACTATTCATCCCGAACCCAACAAAATATCTCAAGATCTAAAGCAAAGATTCTGGTGGACAAGAATGAAACGAAGACTAGCAGGGTATGTCGATGAGTGCGACACTTGCCGACGAGAAAAGGCAGATCATCCGAAGCAAGTAGGTCCACTTCCACCTTGAGTATTCCCGAAAGGAAGCGGGGAGACGTCGGTATGGATTTTAATGTGGGGTTATCGATGACTTCACGGAAGCATAACTCCAGTTGGGTTATTATCGACGAGTTAACTAAACCTGCTCATTCCACCCTCGTACATACTACCTACACGGCAAAGCAATAAGCAGATTTATACATTGCTCGTGTACTATACCTACATGGAGTACCCAAGACCATCATCTCAAAGCAAGGAGCTCCATTGATATCTAGATTTCTGAGAACAAGTGCATGAGTCGTTGGGAACAAGGTTGATTCGAAGCTCGGTGTATCACCCTCAAACGGATGGATGAGATAGAAAGAATCAACCAAGGTCTAGAAGATATGCTTCGAGCTTGTGTCTTGTCATACTATCAAGATTTGGAAAGATGCCTACCGTTAGCAGCATTCTCATATAACAACAGACTACCAAGAGAGTGCCGGAATGTCACCATTCCAAGCTCTATACGATCGTGGTTGTCGTACACCGTTAAATTGGTCAAAACTTGGAGTGAGAATAATATTGGGATCGGATCTAGTAAAAGATGCCACAGAGCAAGTACGCCTCATTCAACGGAACCTAAAGAGAGCCAAATATCGACGAATTAGTTCTACGGATAAGAGACGTCGAGAATAGTGCTCAAAGCTGGAAACCAAGTTACCTCCAAGTATCTCCTACCAAAGGTGTCCAACAATTTGGGATCAAAGGAAAGTTAGCTCCACGGCATATCGGAACTTTTCAATAAAGCAAGATGTGGAGCCGGGGCATATCGTTGGAATTGCCAGCACAATTATCGAGAATTCACAAGGTATTCCACAGATCTCAATTGAAAAAGTGTCTAAACCCACCGGTAGACATACCGACAACGGTGATGTGGAGCGGTTACAGACGGATCCGATATATGATGCACATCCGATCGGAGCGCTCGTCACCAAGGATCGAGTGACTCGACATCAAACCATCAAATTCTACAAGATTAAGTGGAGCAATCACTCGGAAGCTGAAGCTACGTGGAAACAAGAAGAGTTTCTCCGATCCGGTTACCGAGAGATCTTTAGTACCATCGCCAGAGTCGCTCGATCGTGAATCTCGGGACGAGATTCCTATAAGGGGGAGGGCTTAACAACCCTGGAAGAATAAACATGCATCTCATGTCATTCATAAGCATATCATCTTATGCATTGTGAAAATATTAAATATTGTATTAAGAAATGCACATAAAATATCAATTTAACCTATGTTAAAATTTAGTTCTTAAACGAAGAAACTAAATAAAAGAAATTTTGGAGTTTAACGTTTTCCGTTAATTAAACATAAAAATAAAAGATTTATGGAGTTGATACAAAATTATTTTTATTTTGTAAAAATGTCTACAAGAGATAATGAAAACTTCTCTTTTTAATTTCAACTTGAATTTTTAATCCAAAATTTATTTGGAATTTGAATTCCAGCCAATAAAGAAAAAGATTCAAAATGTTTTCGTTTCCATCCCTGATTTTTCCCGGAATTTTTAGAGGTCCAGAAATAGGTGTTCCAAATAGTTCTTTTGTCGGGGCGTTTTTGTAAAATGGCCGCAGCCCCACCGATCAATCTCTTTTCTTCCTCCTCTCTCACGGAACGGCATCGCCTCCCGCACCGCCTCGCCACCGGGCCGCGGCGGCAGGCTCCGGCCGCGTGCTTCCCTCCGGCGGTGCCACGCAGCTGCTCCGACGCCGCCCCACTCTCGCCCCATCGGGATAAAAGGCCGAGGCCACGTTCGTCTTCCTTTCTTTCCAAATTCGCACGCAACGCCGCCGCCCGGTCCGCCCCGCCTTGCTCCCCGTTGTCCGGTCATCTCCGGCCGTTTCCCTGCTAAGCCACTCCCACCAACCGACCCGCAAGGACCCCCGGAACCTCCCCATGCCGTCCAATCGAGCTCTTCCGCCTTAGGATCGAAGATCGAAGCAATTTTCTCCTCGGAGGTTGCCATGGATGAGCCTTGCTATTTCCTCAAATTCACATCCCCGGCGAGACATTCCACCAAGATTCCTGTCTCCCTGTGTGCGCAAGTGGTTACTCTCGCCTCTTGCGAGCTCACCGGTGTGTTTGCCCTACGGGTTCACGAAGATTCTGTCGTCTTTCTCAAGTCCGGCGGCCGGTTCCCTCTGCCATCCCGGTGCGCATCATCTTCCGGCCCTCCTCGTCGTCAACGAGCTTGATGCCGGTCTTAGTCGTGCTCCCGTGAAGCTCCGGGAGCAAACCGCTTGTCATTTGGTGCAGCACGGTGAGAACACGACGCCGCCGAAGTCTCTTCCTCGCCATTGCTCGCCGCCGGTGTCCTTTCCGGTCACCACTCGCTGCCATGGACCCCACCCCGTGAACGGCCGTGTCGCGTGGAGTCTTCCGGGCCAAGCCACCCACTTTTCCCCCTCCTTCCGCGCCACTCCGGCGACCCGCCGCCGTCCTCCGGCCGCCACCGCCATGTCCGGCCGGTCTAAGCTCGAGTGGGCCGCGCGCGCGTGTCCTGGGCCGCCCGCCCATGGGCCGGTCAGATTCGGCCCACACTGGTATAAGCAACTGTTTACCAATTTAGTTAATTTCCAGATTTATTCAAATTTCAAATATTCATAGAATATTCATCCAAATTTCGAAAAATACCAAACAAAGTTCATTAGATTCATAAAATTATTCTCTATTTTATTATGTATTCAAATACCTATTTTGAGAACTTATATTTTCATAGTTTAATTAACTACCTTTCTTTAATTAAGATGAGCTATTATTTTATGCTAATTATTGTTTGATTTTGAGAAATGAATTTCTTTAAAAATTAGAGATACTGCAGACGAAAGTTTTTGTTAAGTTTGTTTTCCAAAATTCAACATAAACACCGTCATTTCATGTGATCCCAATTTAAGTACCCTATGTATCATTGATTAATGATTAATCATGATTTGTTAATTAATGAACATGATTAATTGTTAATTTATGAGCATAAGTATTTGTTAATTAATAAGCAAGATTAGCTGTTAATTAATGACCAGGATTAAGTATTAGTTAACGAGCATGATTAATTGTTAGTTGTTAGTTGTTAATTACTGAGCATAATGAATGAGTAATTGTTGGTTAATGAACGTATTTAAGGAAACCTTGCATAATCATCTCATGTCCATTCATGCATGCATGATCGTTGATTCGCGACGTATTGTTGGTCGACCTAGGTCATGGCGTGATCGAGGTTCCGTCCGAGGTCGAGACGGGAGACGGGAACGTCGAAGTCGACCAGACACGTCGAGGAAGCTAACTCCGACTCGAATCAAGGCAAGCCCGGTGCATCCCACCTATGTTTTTAAAGTCTTTTCTTTTATCACGGTAATGAGTCATGATTGTGCATTAAGTTATAGGAGTTGCTTGATACCCTAGATGCATGAGATAGGTTTCCATTTGTTTATGCTATACTTGGTACGGGTAGCTCAATAGTGCTCGATAACTGCTAAGCTTATGTCATATGGAATCGGTAGAAGTCGAGTGGTGGCAACACTACTCGCGAGATATAGGATAATGGCTGGTTTATTATTGCTAAAGAAGGAATGACAAGAGAAAGATGAGAGTGGAAGTGAGGATGTTAATAAAGCTGAGACCGGACGGGCCCCGTAGGAGAAAGGGCAAGACGGAGATGAGGTCTTGCAAGGTGGTAGCCCCGTCCGAGTCGGTCAAGGACCGTACCGTTGTTGGCTTAGTTGAACAAGTTTGAACGTACCGTACTACATGCTGGTATCATGGGCCCAGCAAGCTGATGTACCCTATCGCCCCGAGAGATGTAGCATAGCCGGCTCTCTTTTCGCGTCTGTTAGTGAGAGGATAGTCTCACGGGAGGGAGCTGGGTCGACCACGAGGGAAGTCGTGGCTTCGCCATACTCTCGGGGAGTTGGAAATGGCTAGTCTGCTGTCGAGTGCTAGCGGGAAAGGTTGTCGTATACGATCGGTGCGATGCGTATACGTCGTGTAGTCGGGTTTTGCCAGCTGGTATAAAATCGATTCGAATCGCTGTCCCTCGCAGTAATGAGTACCGCTTGTTTAGCTCGTCACATCGTAGTAATCAACTGAAAGATGAGGATGAGAGATGAAAGAATTGTTGGTCACAAATGATCTTTTCTTGCAAACTTGATTGCAGTAGTTGTAGACTCGCAAACCCTTGTTCTCTATTGAACTTAACTTGAGCTAAAACTTGAAAGTAAGGATCCACCATTAGAGCTGTTTTTGCAAGTGAGTCAACTCCACAGCCAGAAAGCCTTTGCATACTAGGCGTCGGCCTTAGCGTGCCTGTTGACGGGTCGATCTTGCTGAGTATTAGAATACTCGGGGTTTGCTCGTTATGTTTTCAGGACCCGAGTCGTACTTCCACGACTCGTACGGTAGATTCCCGGAAGAGGAGCAAGGTGCCCGAAGGAGGTTCCCTCCGAGTGGGAACGGATCCCGACGTCCTGAGCGAGGAGGATCGTGATGTACAACGGGCTCAGTACATCATGCTAGTGGTCGTTTGTTGTAAAGAGAATAAGTTCCGCTGCAAGAATCGTAGTCTTTAAACTTCGGTAATGTTTCATGCTTCCGCTGTCGGATGTTTGTATTTCGAAAACCTGGTTGTATTATACCATGATGTATATATTCTGGCTTGTATGAGATGATGAACTGTTGTAACTCGCTTCGTCGAGTGTCCCCCTGTACCGATTCCTGGGTGTCCTGGAGGGGATGTCACAGCTGGTATCGAGCAATACGAGGGCAACGAGTACATTGTTTACAAGCTCGTTTTCAAAACTTAACCGTTTAGTACGTTTAGAACACGAGAGAGTATGGATCCCTATAAGGATGTAAAATAGTTAGATTTTTACTAACTGTTTGACGTTCGGGTTTTGGGAAGTGGTAACTATTCGTTGTAGTTTTATATACTATAGTACGTATAGTTAGTCCGCAGAGCATGCATCATGTCATATTGAGTGCTATAATAAAAAGCTGGGGTTAAACTTAGTTAGTATCATAGTATAGAGTTAGTTTCAATGGATGGCACAAGAAGAAGTTTATGCTAGTGGAATAGAAGGCAAGAAGAAATTCACACACAGAGGCAATAGAATGGGGAAATTTAAGATCTTCATCTACGGATGATCAAAGTCAATCGAGAGGGAAGGACGATCATGTGTAGTTATCAAGGAGCCCATATGAGAGCTACGGATTTAAAGGGATAGATTAAAGATGCCGGTATGAATGGGTGCTATAGGTGAATCTTTGAATGAACAAACTTACAGCTGTCAAAGCAATAGTTAAACAACTAGATGCAGATCCGATAAAGACACATGATGAGATATCGGATCTTGAACAAGTCAATAACTTCCCAAGGAAGAGCCGAAGGACGAAATGAATGAGTAGAAGAATCCGGGAGCTAGTCACCGATGCCACTTCAACTCCTCTAGGCCTCATCCGAGCGGATGACCGGTCAACTACCACTTGTAGCCACCAAAAGTTCTCGTTTCCTCTCCAGAAATAGCCCTTTTGATTTCTGTTCGGACTCTTCGTCTCGACTGAACTTTTTGGATGATAAAATTCCAGTAGTATGGGATGACTATTCCTAGTCCGAGAGTCATTCCCCTTCTTTCACTCAATTGCATCCGGAACTTATCTTGCCTTGAAGATTCCTGAGTGACTTCCATTTGAAGAAATAATAATTCCTTTTTGACTAGACTAAGTTGTACCAAGAGCTAGTTTGGAAATGGGTGTTTTGCACTTCTAAATTGCCATTTTGCCTTTGAATTGTGCCGGTTCGCCCGGGCGCTTCTCAAAGTCAAACATGAGCGGTATGGAAATGCATACTCTATTTTGAAACTAGAAGAGAATCCAAATACAATGTTCTTCCGAACGGATGGCGTATAACCTAGGGTACGCAACCGGAAAGAAGAATACTGTCTTGGAAACTCATCGGTGCAATTATCCTTATAAATATCTTAAGCCTATATTTCCTTCAACACCAAGACAGACGAAAGCACTATCACATCTCTTGTTAATCCATGTTGTTTCATAAGCTCAACCATTCCAGTTAAATCTTTTCCTTCATCATTGACTTTCACCAACCCCTAATAAATCTCGTGACTCCGATCCCGGCATAAAAGTGATAGATATTGACAACAAACACCTTGATGTTCTAAAGTTGGACCGAGGAGTTAGTTCCATGGAGGATGCTCTTCGTGCTCATCAAAAAGGGAAGACTAAGAAGATAGCAGCCGGTGAACAAGAAGTGAAGTACCTTCCACGTATTGTCCAGTCTACATTTCTGCAACAGATCGGAGGTTCGAGCCTATGCTATACCGGTCACCTTAGTATCAGCAACAGCTGTTCTCCTGTTCAGCGGTTCAACAATCGAGGCTAACCGAGTATACGCCCCTTATCCTCGACACCCCAATCCGCTGATCCTCCATGCAATAACGGTGGTTGTCTTGGACACTTGGCTCAAGGTGGTGTCGCACCAACAAAGCAGAGTTTTTCAACGCGTCCTCAAAGGAAAGCGGTTGGTCGACGGAATGATGCAAGTAAAGATAAGATGAAGACCGGTCGTGTCAACGTCACCACATTTGAGGAGATTTCGAAAGGATCACAAGACATGGCTGATCAAAGTACTACGGAGATACCATTGAAGTTGAGACGTAAGGATGATTCCACCTCCTTTATAGTCTTAGACAGGACAAGGATTTGATGCGATTCTTGGCATAAGATGGATGAAGTATTATAAGACGAGTATTGGATATAGATGCTTTTGCGGTTCGCTTGAACTCCCCTTCTTCATGGACGAGATTGTCTTCGATTGACTTCTTCCCAAGCTATTTTTTCGGTGATCTATAAAACTACTGGTAAAAGTTTAGAAGATATTCCTGCAGTTTGCGAATACCTTGATGTTCTCCGAGAAGACTTACCGGGTTTACCACCAGATCGGGCAGTAGAGTTCAAGAGAGAACTTCAACCAAGGACTGCACCGATATCAAGAAGATAGTATCGGATGCCACCCGATGAGCTGGCACAATTGTAGGTGGAACTGAAAGAGTTATTGTACCACATATTCGCTCAAGTTCATCACCTTGAGGATACCCAACATTGTTTCGTCAAGGAGAAGGATTAAACCTTGAGGTTATGTGCAGGTTATCGAACTTTGAATGCAATGACCGTTAAGCACAAATATCCACTTCCTCGAATTGACATCCTGCTTGATCGGTTGATGGGAGCAAAAGTGCTACCAAGATAGATCTTCGCTCCGGATAGCATCAGATCGAGATTAGAGCGGAAGATATACCAAAGACAGATTTCTCTACCATATATGGACTTTATGAGTACCTAGTGATGACCTTTGGTCTAAACAATGTACCAGCGCACTTCATGTATCTCTTGAACTAGATGTTTATGCCAGAATTGGACAAGTATGTCGTGGTATTCATAGATGACCTTCTGATCTACTCCAAGTCGAAAGAGGAACATGTAAATCATTTAAGGACCATGCTCCAACGTCTAAGGGATCATCAATTATTTACCAAATTCAGTAAGTGTGAGTTTTGGTTGAAGGAAGTACCATCCCTATGTCATGTGATATCAGCAGAAGAAGTGATTGTTGATCTTGGTAAAGATAAAGGAGTATTGAATTGGAAGCCACCTAACTCGGTCACACGGATCCGAAGCTTCTTAGGGTTGGCTAGTTATTATAAAAGGTTCGTTCCAAAATTCTTCGAGAGATAGCCAAGCCAATGACTAAATTGCTGGAAAAGGATAAGAAGTATGAATGGAGCAATGATTGTAGAGAAGCTCTTCAAACATTGAAGAAGTTACTCGCAACAACACCGGTGTTAGCTCAGCCAGATTTGACCAAGCCGTTTGATGTGTACTATGATACCTCAAGCACTTGGACTTGGATGTGCTATAATGCAAGAGGGTCGAGTGATTACCTATGCGTCTCGGCAGTTGAGGCGACAGGGAGAACAATAACCAACACGAGAGGCTGGAATTAACAGCTGTGGTTCTAGCATTGAAGAGCTGGAGACACCATCTATTGGAAAGCTTGGTACAACTATACACAAACAACAAGAGTCTCACATAAATCATGCGCCAGCGAACATGGCTAGAGCTGATAAAGGATTATGAGATCGAGGTTCACTACCACTCCGAGAAAAGCAATGTCGTAGCTTACGCCTTGAGTCGAAAAGCTCGTTGCAACGAGTCTCACCGCTCGGCTATTGATTGAAGCATCTAAAGAAGAAATGAGTGGGCCTAGTCTTCGAATTCTTCCATATGGAGTATTGGATAATTTGACTCCTATTCCTACCATTCGCGAAGGAGTGGTAGCAGCTCGGAAGAAGGATGCTTGGTATGGAACACATCGGAAGACGACTCTAGAAGGGTAAAGTCAAGTATTCCCAAGCGGGTGACGAAGGTGTTATCCGGTTCGGGAATAAGCTAGTAGTGCCTAAGAACCCGGAACTTCGTAAGAAGATACTTGAATGAAGCACATACATCTACTCACTATTCATCCTGAACCCAACAAAATATCTCAAGATCTAAAGCAAAGATTCGGTGGACAAGAATGAAACGAAGACTAGCGAGGGTATGTCGATGAGTGCGACACTTGCCGACGAGAAAAGGCAGATCATCCGAAGCAAGTAGGTCCACTTCCACCTTGAGTATTCCTGAAAGGAAGCGGGGAGACGTCGGTATGGATTTTAATGTGGGGTTATCGATGACTTCACGAAGCATAACTCCGGTTGGGTTATTATCGACGAGTTAACTAAACCTGCTCATTCCACCCTCGTACATACTACCTACACGGCAAAGCAATAAGCAGATTTATACATTGCTCGTGTACTATACCTACATGGAGTACCCAAGACCATCATCTCAAAGCAAGGAGCTCCATTGATATCTAGATTTCTAAGAACAAGTGCATGAGTCGTTGGGAACAAGGTTGATTCGAAGCTCGGTGTATCACCCTCAAACGGATGGACGAGATAGAAAGAATCAACCAAGGTCTAGAAGATATGCTTCGAGCTTGTGTCTTGTCATACTATCAAGATTTGGAAAGATGCCTACCGTTAGCAGCATTCTCATATAACAACAGACTACCAAGAGAGTGCCGGAATGTCACCATTCCAAGCTCTATACGATCGTGGCTGTCGTACACCGTTAAATTGGTCAAAACTTGGAGTGAGAATAATATTGGGATCGGATCTAGTAAAAGATGCCACAGAGCAAGTACGCCTCATTCAACAGAACCTAAAGAGAGCCAAATATCGACGAATTAGTTCTACGGATAAGAGACGTCGAGAATAGTGCTCAAAGCTGGAAACCAAGTTACCTCCAAGTATCTCCTACCAAAGGTGTCCAACAATTTGGGATCAAAGGAAAGTTAGCTCCACGGCATATCGGAACTTTTCAATAAAGCAAGATGTGGAGCCGGGGCATATCGTTGGAATTGCCGAGCACAATTATCAGGAATTCACAAGGTATTCCACAGATCTCAATTGAAAAAGTGTCTAAACCCACCGGTAGACATACCGACAACGGTGATGTGGAGCGGTTACAGACGGATCCGATATATGATGCACATCCGATCGGAGCGCTCGTCACCAAGGATCGAGTGACTCGACATCAAACCATCAAATTCTACAAGATTAAGTGGAGCAATCACTCGGAAGCTGAAGCTACGTGGAAACAAGAAGAGTTTCTCCGATCCGGTTACCGAGAGATCTTTAGTACCATCGCCGAAGTCGCTTCGATCGTGAATCTCGGGACGAGATTCCTATAAGGGGGAGGGCTTAACAACCCTGGAAGAATAAACATGCATCTCATGTCATTCATAAGCATATCATCTTATGCATTGTGAAAATATTAAATATTGTATTAAGAAATGCACATAAAATATCAATTTAACCTATGTTAAAATTTAGTTCTTAAACGAAGAAACTAAATAAAAGAAATTTTGGAGTTTAACGTTTTCCGTTAATTAAACATAAAAATAAAAGATTTATGGAGTTGATACAAAATTATTTTTATTTTGTAAAAATGTCTACAAGAGATAATGAAAACTTCTCTTTTTAATTTCAACTTGAATTTTTAATCCAAAATTTATTTGGAATTTGAATTCCAGCCAATAAAGAAAAAGATTCAAAATGTTTTCGTTTCCATCCCTGATTTTTCCCGGAATTTTTAGAGGTCCAGAAATAGGTGTTCCAAATAGTTCTTTTGTCGGGGCGTTTTTGTAAAATGGCCGCAGCCCCACCGATCAATCTCTTTTCTTCCTCCTCTCTCACGGAACGGCATCGCCTCCCGCACCGCCTCGCCACCGGGCCGCGGCTGCGAGGCTCCGGCCGCGTGCTTCCCTCCGGCGGTGCCACGCAGCTGCTCCGACGCCGCCCCACTCTCCGCCCCATCGGGATAAAAGGCCGGGCCACGTTCGTCTTCCTTTCTTTCCAAATTCGCACGCAACGCCGCCGCCCGGTCCGCCCGCCTTGCTCCCCGTTGTCCGGTCATCTCCGGCCGTTTCCCTGCCAAGCCACTCCCACCAACCGACCCGCAAGGACCCCTGGAACCTCCCCATGCCGTCCAATCGAGCTCTTCCGCCTTAAGACTGAAGATCGAAGCAATTTTCTCCTCGGAGGTTGCCATGGATGAGCCTTGCTATTTCCTCAAATTCACATCCCCGGCGAGACATTCCACCAAGATTCCTGTCTCCCTGTGTGCGCAAGTGGTTACTCTCGCCTCTTGCGAGCTCACCGGTGTGTTTGCCCTACGGGTTCACGAAGATTCTGTCGTCTTTCTCAAGTCCGGCGGCCGGTTCCCTCTGCCATCCCGGTGCGCATCATCTTCCGGCCCTCCTCGTCGTCAACGAGCTTGATGCCGGTCTTAGTCGTGCTCCCGTGAAGCTCCGGGAGCAAACCGCTTGTCATTTGGTGCAGCACGGTGAGAACACGACGCCGCCGAAGTCTCTTCCTCGCCATTGCTCGCCGCCGGTGTCCTTTCCGGTCACCACTGCTGCCATGGACCCCACCCCGTTAACGGCCGTGTCGCGTGGAGTCTTCCGGGCCAAGCCACCCACTTTTCCCCCTCCTTCCGCGCCACTCCGGCGACCCGCCGCCGTCCTCCGGCCGCCACCGCCATGTCCGGCCGGTCTAAGCTCGAGTGGGCCGCGCGCGCGTGTCCTGGGCCGCCCGCCCATGGGCCGGTCAGATTCGGCCCACACTGGTATAAGCACTCGTTTACCAATTTAGTTAATTTCCGGATTTATTCAAATTTCAAATATTCATAGAATATTCATCCAAATTTCGAAAAATACCAAACAAAGTTCATTAGATTCATAAAATTATTCTCTATTTTATTATGTATTCAAATACCTATTTTGAGAACTTATATTTTCATAGTTTAATTAACTACCTTTCTTTAATTAAGATGAGCTATTATTTTATGCTAATTATTGTTTGATTTTGAGAAATGAATTTCTTTAAAAATTAGAGATACTTGTAGACGAAAGTTTTTGTTAAGTTTGTTTTCCAAAATTCAACATAAACACCAGTCATTTCATGTGATCCCAATTTAAGTACCCTATGTATCATTGATTAATGATTAATCATGATTTGTTAATTAATGAACATGATTAATTGTTAATTTATGAGCATAAGTATTTGTTAATTAATAAGCAAGATTAGCTGTTAATTAATGACCAGGATTAAGTATTAGTTAACGAGCATGATTAATTGTTAGTTGTTAGTTGTTAATTACTGAGCATAATGAATGAGTAATTGTTGGTTAATGAACGTATTTAAGGAAACCTTGCATAATCATCTCATGTCCATTCATGCATGCATGATCGTTGATTCGCGACGTATTGTTGGTCGACCTAGGTCATGGCGTGATCGAGGTTCCGTCCGAGGTCGAGACGGGAGACGGGAACGTCGAAGTCGACCAAGCACGCCGAAGAAGCTAACTCCGACTTGAATCAAGGCAAGCCCCGGTGCATCCCACCTATGTTTTTAAAGTCTTTTCTTTTATCACGGTAATGAGTCATGATTGTGCATTAAGTTATAGGAGTTGCTTGATACCCTAGATGCATGAGATAGGTTTCCATTTGTTTATGCTATACTTGGTACAGGTAGCTCAATAGTGCTCGATAACTGCTAAGCTTATGTCATAGGGAATCGGTAGAAGTCGAGTGGTGGCAACACTACTCGCGAGATATAGGATAATGGCTGGTTTATTATTGCTAAAGAAGGAATGACAAGAGAAAGATGAGAGTGGAAGTGAGGATGTTAATAAAGCTGAGACCGGACGGGCCCCGTAGGAGAAAGGGCAAGACGGAGATGAGGTCTTGCAAGGTGGTAGCCCCGTCCGAGTCGGTCAAGGACCGTACCGTTGTCGGCTTAGTTGAACAAGTTTGAACGTACCGTACTACATGCTGGTATCATGGGCCCGAGCAAGCTGATGTACCCTATCGCCCCGAGAGATGTAGCATAGCCGGCTCTCTTTTATCGGCTGTTAGTGAGAGGATAGTCTCACGGGAGGGAGCTGGGTCGACCACGAGGGAAGTCGTGGCTTCGCCATACTCTCGGGGGAGTTGGAAATGGCTAGTCTGCTGTCAGGTGCTAGCGGAAAAGGTTGTCGTATACGATCGGTGCGATGCGTATACGTCGTGTAGTCGGGTTTTGCCAGCTGGTATAAAATCGATTCGAATCGCTGTCCCTCGCAGTAATGAGTACCGCTTGTTTAGCTCGTCACATCGTAGTAATCAACTGAAAGATGAGGATGAGAGATGAAAGAATTGTTGGTCACAAATGATCTTTTCTTGCACACTTGATTGCAGTAGTTGTAGACTGCAAACCCTTGTTCTCTATTGAACTTAACTTGAGCTAAAACTTGAAAGTAAGGATCCACCATTAGAGCTGTTTTCGCAAGTGAGTCAACTCCACAGCCAGAAAGCCTTTGCATACTAGGCGTCGGCCTTAGCGTGCCTGTTGACGGAGTCGGTCTTGCTGAGTATTAGAATACTCGGGGTTCACTCGTTATGTTTTCAGGACCCGAGTCGTACTTCCACGACTCGTACGGTAGATTCCCGGAAGAGGAGCGAGTGCCTCGAAGGAGGTTCCCTCCAGTGGGAACGGATCCCGACGTCCTGAGCGAGGAGGATCGTGATGTACAACGGGCTCGATACATCATGCTAGTGGTCGTTTGTTGTAAAGAGAATAAGTTCCGCTGCAAGAATCGTAGTCTTTAAACTTCGATAACGTTTCATGCTTCCGCTGTCGGATGTTTGTATTTCGAAAACCTGGTTGTATTATACCATGATGTATATATTCTGGCTTGTATGAGATGATGAACTGTTGTAACTCGCTTCGTCGAGTGTCCCCTTGTACCGATTCCTAGGTGTCCCGGAGGGGATGTCACAAAGGTTGTTCGTCATTTCGCTCGCTTGTGATGTAAACCACTTAAGAAGTATTTTGAGTTGGACATCGATATTGAATCCCACTATTGCATAGAGACGCCTGATTGGTAGCCTAAAATTGATGATGGTGATGATGAGGATGATGATGATGATGATTATAGATCTAATTGAAGAATTTGGTGAAGAGACAGGTTGCACAATAGGAGCAAGAGCAAGTTGATAATAATGCACATGTTGATAATGAGGATAACAGAGCTAATCAAGAAGTAGGGTTCAATACCAATATCGGAGAGGAGCCAATTGGGATACCATGATCGGTAGGCTCCTCACCGATCAACAAAGGTCCGTGTCGAACGACATCGAGAGGTTTCAATAGGGTTTCACCCTATAGACTTGAATCTCATGAGGCTCCTGGTCCTATGTGTTGTCCCGTGTGAAGACGCAATATTGAGCACCTTCACTTTGATATGCAGAGATCCTACACACATCAACTTGATGTAGACCGACGCATTCTTGACATGAGTGAGATGGACTACTCTTTCATGTTAAGGAACATAAGAAGGATTTTTAGCATATTAAAGAGGCATGGTTTAAGTGACTAGATGGCTAGGAGTCTTGTCCTACAATGAGAACATTGCAAAATTTGAGTGTGGGGGAGGTTTTGCTTTGCCATTTGCCATATTATAACTGTTCTTGTGAGAGAGTCAATGTGTGAGAGGTTGCTAGTGTGGGTTGCTTAAAAACTATCATGTAGTCCGAATCTTTACCAATCTAATATTTACGCGGACGTCGTCACCACTACCTACGGCGTCACCGCTTAACCGGTCGTCCCGCGCTCCCTTATTCCGTCGATCCTCGCCACCCATATAAAAACGCAGAGCTGACAGCTAGGGCCCATCCGTACGGCCTTGCGCACGCACGCTCGCCGGCGACGGAATAACGCTAGTGAGGCTAGGGTTTCCGGCCGCCGCCGCCACCGCCACCGCTGCCGCCTCTGTCTCCAATCTCTCCGACTTCTCTCTACGGACGCCTCCCCTTCGCCGACGTCCTCACCATCCCTGCGTTGCTCCCACTTCCTCACCTCCCCTTGAGAGTCACACCGCAAAGAGAGGCTGCTACCGACGAGGTCAACCTCGATCCGTGCCGTGAGCCCGTGACAAGGCCGACATCCGTGCTCACCAGGACCCATGTTCCTCCGCCGTGGAGTCCAGGGACGTTCAGCCTACTCACCAAGACGAGCTCCGGGTGGGGCCGGCCTCGCACGCATTCAGATCTCGCCACATCGGTTGGGCTCGGGCGGCACCGGCACCAAGGTCGTTGGTGGGGAGCAGGGATCCATGGTGCGGCTGCTCGACGGCTTCTCTTGCACAAGCGTGGATCCGGGATCGGGAGGGTGGATCCGAAGATGCCACAGCTGAACACCAAGGTCGTCCCCCACCTTCCTGTTGTCATTGCAGGTTAGCTCTCTCTCTCTCTCTCTCTCTCTCTCTCTCTCTCTCTCTCTCTCTCTCTCTCTCTCTCTCTCTCTCTCGGATCAATCCTTACTAATACGAAAGGTTACAATGTAACCATTTTTTGAAGAATATATAGAAGGATAGAAAGATAAAGGAGAATTTTACGAGTGTTTGTTACGTCGGTTAGAGGCTACAAAGAGATGCCACACCCTTTATCTTATTTTGTTACTCTTTTTTATTATATGTGACACATGGTGTGTTAGAATTTATTTCTTGGGCAATGCAGCTGATCAATTGACCGGGGCGAATCTGAAGAGTGGAATGGTTAGTATTGACGTCTGCATTTTTTGTTCTCTTCTATGTTCAAAGCGGGGACTCTAAAGACAGTACTGAAAAGAATCTCGAAGAAGTGAAGGTGAATATCTTATACATTGAATTGTCGCTAAATTATATACAAGGTGCGCATATAGGAAAACAGATGTCTATTTCCAAATCACTATTTGTCCATAAAAAAACGTACTAGGTAACGATAAAATAAGTTGAGAAAATCCATATTTATTATTGCTATATGAGTTATTCAGTTCTTTTGAAAGCTTTGGTCTGGTTTCCAATTTAGTAACCACAACAATTGTTTTTAGAGTCATAAGAGAGGGGAGGCTTCAGCTGTTCCATTGGACGAGCCAAGTCCAAAGAAAGTGAAAGAGGCATCCGAAGAGGGAAGTGTCTCTCGTTGAGTATGCAAAGTCACTACATCAGATCGGGCCTTTAGCGACGGGTATTTCAACCAATTAGCGACGTAAGAACCATCCGTACTGTAATTTCGCGTCTGTAATACTTGGTCTATAGGGACGGGGATTTCACCGTCGCTAGGACGACGGGGAGAAAACCCGTCGCTATAAGACATCACCGACGGGTAAAGAACACCGTCCCTATTTTTTTGTGACGGGTGGATGTGGCATTTGCGACGTCAACATAAACCCGTCACCATATGTTAGGGACGGTTTTGTCGACCCCGTCCATAACCTTGTTGCGACGGTTCGGCGGCACCGTCATTAGGTCTTAGGGACGGTTTCGTGGGAACCGTCACCGGGACAATACGGACGTGTTCGTTCACAACCGTCATCGTGCCGGTAGCGACGTTTTCCGGCACACCCGTCACCGGTCCTGTAGAGACGTGTTCGTGCCCACCCGTCACTAGGGCTTTTGATGGTTGTTGTAAACCCGTCACCGGGCTATTACGACGTTTTTATCACCGTCCCTAACTAGTTAGGGACGGTTTTTGCACAGCCGTCCCTTGCCCTATAGAGATGGTTTTAAGCAGGGTCCCATACTGACGAGACATCCCAGCATTCAAATATTTCAGCATCCCAACATATATAGCTCAAATTCAGCATTACATATCAAAACATTGAATCCTGCAACACAAGCATATATAGCTCTAATCCAGGTAGTTTTTCATCTCCGTACATTACACAACAACACATCAGCACACACAAGCATTACTTCTCAGTAACAAACAAACACACAAGCAACATCATCGGTGGCTTTACATCACATCAGAATAGATCACCACCTGTGTGATGAAACTCTCCTTGGGCATCTATGACATCTTCTACCAAGCACTTAGCCATCTGGTCCCGTAGTCTAGCGAGCACCTTAACATCAATGTTTGCTGTAGTAGGTAGAACAAAGTCCTATATAAAAAAGATGGAGAACACTCAACACATGCTGCATTTCCTGAAATATATGACCAAGAAGTGTGAAAAGAAAACAAACCTCGGGCTTCTGCCATTTGGAGCATTATGATGCAGCATGAAGCAAATGATGAGCAGTGTAGAAACCGCATTGATTACTTGGATGGCTGCTTATGGCACTACATGATTTTTTTTATGATCGGGCACATTTAGTACATCGAGAACTGAGTTGTTATATGAAAATTTTAAGAACATTTCAGGTACTGAGTTACCTTGTTTTTCTTCATATGCTTCAACCCAACTTTTGTTTTCTTTTTTTTTTACCTCACTTTCATGATAGGTTGAGAATGCCCTACATTCGGACGAGTTGTTAGCTGAAAATGTATGACAATGTAAACATTGCTTTCAGTTATGCATCGGTTACAATTTTCAGTGAGAAGGAGAGATTGAAAGGAAAGTTACTAACAAAATGGTCGGAACTAAAGATAGAGGAGAGATACGTACGCGTCAAGCAAATCTGTCATGATAGATGTGTCATACTTGCATTTAGAGTTAGAGTCGGGTAATGAGTCCAAGTACCAAACCGTGTTCCATTTGAGGCTTATGATCACAGCTATGCAGTGGCCCCGGTATTGCATGGAAACATAATGAACTTGTGCAACCTTGCACAATGGGACATCGCTCTCGCCACATAGAGTTCTATTTCTCCGTCCTTGTCGTTTTGAATGACGTTCGAGCCAACAGCTGAGGGTCAAGGACTGCAACAGAGCCACTTGTTCTTTTTGCTCTCTTGATGCAAGAACCCGACATGATTAGGGTTATGAGTTAAGCAAAAGCATATATGCAAAACATTAATAATAGGTTTATTGTAGAGTAAAGTAATCTTACAATCCAAATAATCTTAGAAGGGACATGTCTAAGGCATCGTAGTTAAACAGATTGTACAGGTCTGAATAGCTGAGAAAGAAGCTTCCACCATCAGATTTTAAGAAGTGGTGACCTTTGAAATGGACAAGAATGTTCTTTTTCTTCTCATGACACCCAAACTGATAGTGGTTATGGAGCTTGCACAGTGCAGGCCGAGGCACCTTGAAGCTCAGCTGAAGACAGACAATGGACTTCCATACTTGAACTTGGGGTTGTCACTTGTCCATGCTGGTGATATCACAACTTTTTTCCGGGTCTTTATAGAATCACCCTTGACACTCTTTCCCATACCAGTATTCTTCACCTTGCCTTGCTCGAACCAATATTCTTCACCTTGCCTTGCGCTAAACCAGTAATATTACCCTTTCTTTGCTCTGAAATTTTTTGTCTCTTTGCTTTCTTAGCAACTTCATCCTTGTTCTCCTGAGACAATGATGGTCTTTTTCTCAAGACTTGATCTTTTGCTTCTAGGATCTTGCTCATTTCCTCCTTTCCTGGTATTTGGCTGGCAGGTGCAGGTGAAGGCATACAATGGTTGGGACTTTTATTTCCAATTGATGGAGGGTTGACCAAAACAAGACCCCTCCTCCACTGGACCCATTGCAGAAGAGCTTCATTCAGTTTTGTGGTCTCATCATTTGGTGGGACTTCAAGTACAAAATCCGAGTACTCGGTAGGCACATGTTGGACAAGCACCACCACATAGCCATAGGGAACCTCCACACCATGTAGCACTTTTCGCTTAGGAAAAATCTGCCCTCTAGCAACCTCAACCTGATGGCCACCGACGTTGCCCAAAAGGGCACAGGATGTGGGCTCTGTGAGAAGGCTTATGGAATCTGGTTGCAGGTGCTGGAATCACTTCAACATGCTGCTGCTGCTCTACATGGTGCTGGTCCTGCGCTACATGGGACTGCTCCTTGTTCCCATTGGGTTGCTCATCAAGATGGTCCCCGTCGTGCATCATGTCCATCAACAAATCATGTTCATTCTCAAGTCTCGGAACACCACCCTCGATTGATGAGCAGCTGCTCGGCCTCCGCCTATCTGCCGGGCTCATGTTGCGTGGACTCGATCCATAGGCACAATTTTCATACCTTGGGATGCAAGAATGTTTGGAAGGTTCGCCACAATGTCTTGTGTGAGTTTATGGCGGAGTTATTCTGTCAAATGATCCATATCGGATTCAGTAATTTCCCCCTTTTTTTATATTTTGGCCAACCCAACTTCCAGCCCATGAAGCTCGACACTCCACGTACGCGTCCTGTATAATATAAAGGAAAACAATATTAGAGAACTACTTAACAAATGGATGAGATCAACAATAAGAGTAGTACAAACTATGAAACATCAAAGTTCTAACACTGGGTGCTCATCGTTTCCCAAAGCTGTGCAAAGTGCATCTCGGCCATTTGTTGAAGCTTCGTCTTCACCGATCGCCAAAATTTTGCCAGCAACTTCCTTGATCGCTTCGCTATTGAAGCTGATCTCCCCGTCCTCGGTCAGCTTGCCTCTTGCCCGCAGCCGGTTCTTGGACCGAAGCGTGGGAAACCGCAACCATCGGTTTGGCCGACCCTCACTCGCTAACCTTTCATCTTCTTCCTTCCATGCTTCTAGTTTTCCATCATATCCTCCGGTTCCCAAATGATGGTTGTGCTTATTCCCGACTCTAAGTAGCTTGAACTTTTCACTTTCACTAAGAAACTGTTGGGAGCTCTTCATCTTGATGAATGCTGCATAGTCTTCTTTCTTCAAATGCTTGAATCTCTCGAATGGGGACTTGTCTTTGAACATGAAGTCGTTCACGAGCGTGCTCTTGTAGCTCCTCCAAGCCTTGGAAATTGCCTTCATTGCCCTCTTCAATCCTTTGTCGTACATTTCTTCATTGAAATGTAGAAAGGGCATAAAATAGCTTTTGAACAGGGCTTCCTTTCCCTTCTTCTTAAAATTGGCAAACCTTGGCAGTACTAAAGGTACATACTCTCTGGCGATCGGGCCTGCGAGCTTCCTAAATCTCGGTTTTTCTTTCTTAGGAATGGGCATGCCATCATCGTCAATTGCTGTGACAAAAATCTGGTCGGTTGGCCACTGTGCTTCAGCCCTAACTTTTCGACTGTCTTCTGCCGGATTAGGGGCCTCATTGGGAGACTCCGCTGATTCGGAGCTCTCATGCTCATCCGAAGAAGATTCATCTTTAGATTCAGACCTTGACTCTGCTTCTTCCTCGGAAGACATCTACAACAACAATCAAGGATGAACATAAACCTCAATTACTTAAAGAACCAGCCTTAACAATAGTTTTTGCATGAGTCAACAAAAACTCATGCACCTTTTTATCCGAGTATCAATATCGGAGAGAGAGAGGGAGAGCGAGAGGACGGATGGCATGCACCTGGTCAACTAGCCGCGGTGGTGCTCGAGGCGACGTGGAGGAGGTCACCGCGGTCGGGCTCCGGGATGGCTCTCTACGCACGGGGATGAGGGGCAGGAGGTCACCGCGGTCGTGCACCGGGGTAGCTCGCCGCGCTCGAGGATGAGGGAGAGGTCACCGCGTCGTGCTCCGGGATGGCTCGCCGCGCTCGGGGATGAGGGGAAGGTCACCACGGTCATGCTTCGGGATGGCTCGCCACGCTCGAGGATGAGGGAGAGGTCACCGCGTCGTGCTCTAGGATGGCTCGTCACGCTCGAGGAGGTCGCCGCTCTCGCCTGCGAGATGGGGACGACAGCTAGGGTTTGGCAGCGAGATGGGGTCGAGAGCTAGGGTTTGGCTTGGAGACGGTGACGACAAAGGGTCGGGGAGATGTGCTCTAGACTCGGGCCCAGCTGCAGCTATTTACTTCCTGTTTTACCCTTGCCTGGTCAACATCTTCCTTAGTCGGATGGAATCAGATCGAGCTCCTCCCATTTTCCCTGTGGAACAGATCGAGCGTGTCGTCGCCGTCGCCATCGCCGGAAATTGCTCCCACGAGTGAAATTCCTCCTAGCTGAGGAAGGCTCACGGATCCATGTCGCAGTACAGGGGAGGCGATTGGTGAAGTTGGAAGCAGCGTCAGCGTCGGCGTCTGCATCCAGCGCGGGCGTTGATGGTGATGTCCGTCGGCTTCCTCTCGGTTGATTGTCCAGATTGTGGGCATCGGGTGATTAGGTTGCAGAGCAAGCAAGCAAAAACGTTTGGAGAGTACTTCTTCAAGTGTGAGGAAAATGAACAGGTGAGTGCTGAATCCATGGAGTAGTTGATTTTGGGTCCAAAATTTTATTCTAATTGTGGTGACTTTTGTTTTACAATGTAAGAATGATCCAACAAGCTGTGGATTTTACAAGTGGGAGAAGCAATACAGGAAATGGCTACTGAAGAATTTCCATGTCGATGACCTTGTGCATGATGTGAGCTCTCAGATGAGAAGCACAACAGGTGGAGCACAGGTGGGAGCGCAGGATCAGAATCACGCAATTGTGGAACTGAAGCATGAAATTGTGTAGCTCAAGCATGAAGTTGTCCAGCTGAAGAATGGAATCAGTCACCTAAAGCATGAGATTTTTTCATTCAACACAAAGTGTGTGAAGTCAGGCGTTGTAGTTGACAGTGTTTCCGTTTTTAGTGCTTTAGTTGGATGTATGATAGGGATATTGGTTGCATATCTGTGCAAATAAGCACTCATGGTTGTTTATGTAGCCCTCTATGTTTATGTGAATGGAACTTCATCTTTCACAACAATATTTGGCTTGCAAATACATCTTTTGTGTTTTCTTGTTCTTCCCTGCCGTGATGCGGATTAACACATAGTCTTCTTGCTGGGACATCTGTGTAGCAGGGGTATGGGGGAGCAGCTAATAACAACCGGTAGTGAAGCAACAAGCACTTGAACATGTTTAACACATAATGGATGCCAGAGTCGAATTATTACAGACCACAAAGTTGGGGAGGGGCGAGTGATGCGGCCTAAAATACAACACCGAAGCGAACAACACATGAGTAGTGACAAACAAACGGAAATAACATAAGGACAACAAGATGAACTGGCTCTGTGGTTTGATCCATTAGTTCCCAGGAGCCACTTCTTTTCCTTTCTTCTTGTTGACACTCTTCTTCGCTTTCTTCTTTCGGTCTGCAACCGTTGTTAACTCTTGGATTGCCCTGATGGCAAGTGGTTGCAGGAGCTTCTTGTACATGTTAAGGTACTCCCTGAGAGTCATGTCATCCAGCTTTTTCTTCTCTTTTGTTTCCCCTGGTGTTGGATCTACCTCAGTTGGAGCTGGGAGCTGCACTTGTGTTGGATTGTCTTGCTGTGGTGCTGCCCCTTCCTTGTTGTTTGCCTCATCTGGTTGGTCCTGCTCTTCCTGCCCTTGCTCACTTTCTTTCTGCTGCTGCTCAACCTGGGTGTCGGTGGGAGCTTTTTGTCCTTCCACTTCCACAGGTGTTTGTGAGGAAGTGATAGTAGTCCGGGGGTTAACTAGCGGTGCTGCTCGAGTCGCCTCGATCTTGATTACATGATCCGGCCGGGAGGGATCAAACCTTTGTATCTGCTGCCGGTTTTCTGCCATGTGGAGTAGAACTGTGTGTGGAGGTAAGGGTGTAGTGGTAAAGCAATCTTGATTTGAATACTCGGTCCATCTGATTTCTTTGAAGGAGTCTTCTCTGTCATCGTCATCGGTGATCATGAATTGCTGTTGTTCAGCTGCTCGCTGCAGCTCTGCATTTCTCTGCTGAATGTTGGGTAGATATGTATAGTACCCTGGAATGTCCTGGTACTGCTGCCTCTCCATTGTTTCCGAGCCGGGCCGGTTGCTAGGCTGGTTCCAGGATCTTGCGGGAGGGACCTGCTGATTAGGGGGGGGTGGAGTGAGGTGATAGTGGTGCCATGTCTCCGCTTGGAGGATTCCCCCTTGTGGAAATCTGTTTTCGGTGTTTCATCAGCTTTTCCTTTGCCTCTGTCCATCCAATCTGACATTCTCTCGGATCAGATCCCTTGATCTAGGTCGCCTGTCATGGTCTCTCGTCCCTATCTTCATCCCTAGGCTGCGAGGACCGCCTATCATCCCTGCAGCTTTGGTAGCCTCGGCCGTCTTTGCTGTTGTGCCCTTCTTTCCTCGAGAGGGCCTTCTTTGCCTGTCTCTGTCTCTCGGCTGCCTCTTCCCTAATGCGTATGCCCGAGGAGGGAGGAGGCGCATTATCCAGGATTGGTGTATGTGGCTGCTCTGCGAGTTCTCTCAACTGCTCTTGAAGGGTTTCCACATCCACCTGTACGTCCATTTTCCCGTATTCCCGGTTGAACCGCCGAATGTGGACATGTCCTTCCTCAATCAGTTTTTGGTGTGGCATGTGGTGGAAGAGGAGATCTTCCACCTCCTCAAGATGAATGAGCACCGTAGCCACAAATCCTCTTTCGACTTGGGTTGGTTGGACATGCACGAGCTGGATGCCTGCCCTGCCCTCAATATAGTCTTGAAGGGTGAGGAAGACTTGTTGCGGGATCCTGGAGGGGTTGACACACCAGGCCGAGCAGGTGTAAGCTCCGAAATCCTTGCATGTTCTAACTTCGGGTCAATGTGGTGTATGACATAGTTTCCACCGACCAACTTCGATGCCACCTCCGGCATCCGGGCGTGGTGAGGAATCCCTTCGATGCGGAGCTTGACGTAGTAAGGGATAGGAACTCTCTCACGGTGCTCGTCAACTCTCCACTCATGGAACCGAAGTTCATAAAGCTCAAAAGAAAGACTTCTCTTCCGGATGACTCGGCATGGTCGGATTCTTGAGCAAAGCTGACTACATATGGCTCGGGTGGTTCTCATAGACATGAAACTGGTATTTGGGAACACCGAATCTACGATGGAGTATGTGGATTACCTCATCCTTGCTCTGCATCTTGGCGAGGCCTCGATTCGGTGATGAGGACGCAGTGCTTGGCGTATTCCTCCCGTCTCCGGTGCATCTCGGGGGTGAGCTGAACCATGCAATCCGCTTTCGCGGCTCTGGCGCGGGGGTTGCCGGGGTAATCATAAACCCTTCTTGAGGTAACGAGCTCCCGGAGGAGGTGCATTGGCTCTGAAGGTTCCGCCATCGATGTTGAGGGGGGGGGGCTTGACTTGGGTGGTCGATTTGAGTGGTGTAGTGGTGCACGGGCGAAGCGGTGGGAAAGAGTCCGAGAGGGAAGAAGGCTGGAGAAGGCGGTGAGGTGGTTCTAGAGCGCGTGAGGGGTGAATCGGCGATAGTGAGGGTTTGAAAGAGTGAGGAGATCCGGAGCTAGGGCTTGCAGGGGAAGCCTTGGCTTTGCATCGGCTCGCGTGATGTCCACTCGCGGAGACAGTTCCAGCACTTCACCGGGTCTCTGCAGTGCGCAGAAATGTGGTCTCGAGCAAGACAATTGAAGCACCGCCTTTCATCTTTGAGTCGCTGGAAAGTGGGGGAAGGCGGGCGGACGGGTGTGGCGGTACTCGTGGGAAGGCGGCGGGCTCTGCAAAGGTCCTGCGCCACCGGAACTTTGGCTTAACTTCCTGCCATTGCTGCTGATTTGACATTGCATCCGGCGGGAAGGAGAGAGAGGGGGAGATAACTTATTGGGGGCGGTGGCGGTTATCCGGGCTGGGTTGGGTTTATCCGTCTTTTCGGCCGTGTGCTTGGATGGGCTAAAATTTGGACCGGGAGGCTGATTTGAGGCAGGATCGGGGAGGGAATCAAACCAGGGCCGCCGAGGCGGCCCTTCCTCCCTAGCCGGAGGGTCATCGCTAAAGAAGTGATTAACGGAGGGATTATTAAGGATAAGTACCTCTCCGGCCCGATTAACCGCCGGCGAAGTGTCGGGCGGCGGCGTAGGGAGACGGGGAGCCGGCGATTCTTGGGGGTCTTCGCGCTATCTCCACATATGTGGCCTGCCGCGCTTCAAAGCACCATGGCCATCCGGCCGCCGCCGGGATGGCTTCTAGATCTGCGTCGGCCTCCATGGCGGCGGCCCTTTGCTGGTGTCCGCCTTCTTCTTGGCGTGGCGGCTGCGACATTTGGGGGTTGGAAGGATCGCATGGTCTTCTTCCGGGGTGGGGATCCGAGCTCCCGTCCCCGTTTCCTGGTTCGCGAGCTTTCACCTTCTTCATAGCGGGATGGCGCTCCGAAAGATTGTTGATAACGGTGGGGATTTGGTTCCGGTGGGGTGTCCGAGGGAGGGGAATCGGGATCCGGCTGGATTGGGGGCGGAACGAAGATGGATCGTGGTGGATTTGGGGCAGTGGGGGTGTGGTTGGTGGAGTCGCCATGGGAGTCGCCTATCGCCTTAGGTGACCGTTGGTCCATCCCGGCCTCCCCTTCTATCTAGGCCCGCAACAAGAATGAACCAGCTTTTCTTTTAAACACGGGGTCAAGAAGGAAAACAAAAAGTTTCAAAAGAAGAAGAAGAAATACCTAATTAAGAGGCAATCCCGTGCCTAATTACGTAGTCCAGTCTTCTAAATACATAATTAAAGGCAACCCGTGCCTAACTACTTAGTTCATCCTACTAAATACATAATTAAAGGCAACCCGAGTGCCTAACTTAGTTCATAGAAGTTCATCCTACGAGCAACCTATTAATAAGACCAAAAAATGTTGCCGATCACCACCACTAAAAAACAACCAAACTAATTTCTGCTCTTGGAGGAGCCAACCAAGTCCACCTTGCTCTATGCAGCCACCATCTCCTTTGTTGAGCCGAGGTGCTCCTTCTTCTGCTCCTTGCTTGTTTCCTGCCTAGGCGGTGCTCGTTCTTCTCCTCCGTGCCCAGCAGCCAACAAGTTGGTATGAAAGGTACGAAAAGGACTGAGCTGCTGCTTGCTTGCACTAGCTTTCTCCTGCATAAGAGAATAAACAAGTTGGTATGTTATGTATGAAAAGAATGAAAATTCAGAATGTTACAAAATTCATAATTGTACCAACTCAATAATCTTCTTCTGAACCACCAGTGCCATCCCCTTCTTGTCATGAATTTTTGCAGCTACCTTCGGATTGCTCATCCCCTCAAACATATTCAACACCCGAGTGCCTTTTCCTGTCATTTATTGCCTCGCTTCATTGCCTTGTTCTCCTCCCTCTCCTTGGAAGGTCTCTTTTTGAGTTCCTTGTTCTCCTCCCTCTCCAAAGTCGGTCTCTCTTTTAGGTCATTGACCTCAGAGAGCTTGGGTTGCTTCTTGCTTGCACCAGCCTCATGGTGCAAAGCTCTTTTCTTGGCCTAATAAACATTTGAACATTCAAAAAAAATAAGAGAAAATCCATCATCTAATATTCAGAGCAATCATCATCTACTATTCAGACCAAAAAGTCGGAGAAAAACAGTTCATCATCTAATATTAAGAGCAATCATCATCTAAATTCAGAAAAAACTAAGTGGAGGCAATCACCATCTAATATTCAGTGCAAGAATCATCTAAATTCAGAAAAAACTAAGTGGAGGCAATCACCATCTAATATTCAGAGCAATCATGCCTCCGAATTCAGAGGAAACTACTTTTAGAGCTAACTATCGATGAATTCAGAGCAATTCAGGGCTAAAACTATCACAAAAATTCATAGCTAGTTGTTGACCTATCACATTCAGAGCAAAATACAAAATGCAGAGCAATTACATTGCAAAATCCAAAATTCAGATACGAGACTTAATTTCGCCCTAGTTACTTTAATTCCTAAAGAAGAGAATGCTAGAAACATGAAAAAGTTTAGACCTATTAGTCTTACTAACTGTAGTTTTAAAATTTTTACTAAGCTACTGACCAATAGACTAGGGAAAATTTATGATAGACTCATTTGAAATTCTCTCCCCTTCTCTTTAACCTAGTGGGAGATGTGTTGACTAGAATGCTTTTCAAAGCTGCTAATACTTGGGAGGATAATTGGTTAGGAACCTCAAGCCTAGCTGTGCAATTATGGGAAATCTACGGAATTGTGAATGAGCAAACAAAAACCATGCAATGCATCCTCGAATTCTAAAAAATCTACAGAATTGTGAATGAGCAAACAAAAACCATGCAATGAATGCTCGAATTCTAAAAAAAAATCTTACCTTGCCCTGGATGGAGTCATCGTCATCCGACTCCATCTTCAACCAAACACGCGGTCGCGCGTTCTTGAATCCTGGAGGCGGCATGACCCACGTTTCCTTGAAGCCGCTGCCGCCGCCGTCGGAGAGTGATAGCTCATCGGCTGGCTCCAACTTGACGCCGCCACCAGAGAGTGGCAGCTCGTCGGAGTCGGCCTTCCCCTGGTAGTGGCGCTTGGGAGGCGGGCCGTCGGTGCACCGGCCCTCCTTGGCGCCCGCCTTGCCGCGGCGGCCCTCCACGGCAGCCGCCTTCGCCTTGCCGCGGAGCTCACGAGGAGGCGGCGGGACATCGATGGAGGCGCCCACGCTCGCCTTGCCGCGGCGGCCCTCCACGGCAGCCGCCTTCGCCTTGCCGCGGAGCTCACGAGGAGGCGGTGGGACATCGATGGAGGCGCCCGCGCTCGCCTTGCCGCGGCGGCCCTCCACGGTGGTGGCGCTCGCCTTGCCGCGGCGGCCCTCCTCGGCCGTCACGCTCGCCGTGCCGCGGCCGTGCTCGGCGGTCGCTGCCTTCTTGACGGGGCTGAACCACATGCCCTTCTCATCTCGGGGTTGCGAGGCGAGCGGCCCGCGAGCGCCTGCTTCGACGACCCATGGCGAGGGCTTTTGAGCTTCCGTGACGATGAACAGCTTGCGCGGGGAATTTGGAAACAGATCTATTGACGGGGAGGAAGTGGATGCGTCGTCTAGGGTTTGAGACGGGGATTCCGATTTATAGAGACGGGGGATGGGATGCGTCCTCAATTTGTCACCGACGAGCAGGCCCCGTACACGTTCGGCCTCGGCCCGCAAATACAAACGGCCCAAGAGCAGCCCAATCAGGTGTGGAGGTGGGACGTCGGTGCACCGGCCGTTTAGTACCACATCGGCTGTTTCAGGAGAGCCGAGCCAACTTAAAAACTCGGTCGCCCACCCCGCTCTCGATGTTACCGTGTTACCTGCTCTCCCATCCCTTCCCGCCGTGGGCCGCTCGGCCTGCTGTGAGCTCTTGAACTTAGGCCTTTAACGAAAAGGCTTGAGTCTAGTACGGTGTCGACGGGCATCCGAAAGACTCGCTTTAGTAGTTGTCGGCCTATTAGTAGAGGCGCTCACACAGGTTGAGGGCTTGTCCCGACGGCCAATTTTTTTACCAATTTTATTCTATTATTCATGAAAACTTAGCAAAGTTAACACAATTTTATTCTATTATTCATGAACACTTACGAAAGGTGAAAACTTAGCAAAGGTAACACAGCCAATTCATGAACACTTAGTAAAGGTAACACATCATTTAGCAAAGGAACACAGCCAATTCATGAACACTTAGTAAAGGTAACACATCATTCATGTACACTTAGCAAAGTAACAACCACCATTACAAAACACATATCATTTAACACTATTTTTTACGTCTTTGTTTTTTCCGACGCCCTTGTCTTTGTTTTTGACCACGTATTCCTTCTTCATGGTCGGTACGTAGATAAGGAGTTATATCATTGGGAGGAATTTCTGGCATGCTTGAAGCAGAAACCGGGGGACTTCACAAGATTGATTGTACTCGTCCTCATCGATGCCATCTTCCACTCCAAGAAACCTTTTCTTCCCCGACGAACGATAGAACGCTTCCTTCTCACCGTGTCAGCCACATAGAAAACCTGCTCCACTTGCTTTGCAAGAACAAATGGCTCCGTCTTGTACCCATGATGGTTCGGGTCCACCGTGGTGAACCCAAACTCATCTTTCTCGAACACCGGTTGTGCCTTGTACCCAATGACATTTAAACAATGGCACCTTGAAGGTCACATAATTTAGCTCCCATATCTCTTCAATTTGTCCATAATATGCACTCTTTTGCATATCATTGTCATATGCATCCACACGGATGCCACAATTCTGGTATATGCTTTTTTATCCTGGGCAATGGTGTAAAATGTATAACCATTTATTTCATACCCTTGATAGGTCACAATTGTGAACAAGGGCCCAGCTGCTAATTTGCATAGGAAATCACTCTTGTCAAACATTTCACCGACTCGATCTCTCGAACAAGGGCCCGTATGCCACAATTCTTCATGTGTTGCTTTGCTAACCAAGATTCACTTCGCTCAGAATTTTCTCGACGAAGTATGTCTTTGTGCTCACTTATGTAAGGTGAAACTTCCGTCATCTGTTGCAGCACAAGAAAATGAGCTTGTTCATAAGTCTCGTGGTCGGGAGTAATTGTCTTTTTTCCTAGAGTGCCTTTACCAGCCAACCTATGCTCATCTTGGGTGTGTGGTAAACCAATTGAATTATTTGGTTCTATGTAATTAGCACACCATTCAACCACCTCCTCGGTAGAATACCCTTCCACAATGCATCCTTCGGGCAAAGAACGATTCCTCACATACGACTTCAGGATGGCAAGGTATCTCTCGTATGGAAACATTTGGTGGAGATACGTAGGTCCAAGGTAGTGAATCTCTTTCACAAGATGTATTGTAACATGAACCATCATGTCAAAGAAGGATGGTGGAAAAAACATCTCGAGGTGACACATAGTTTTTACCAGGTTCTTCTCTAGATCCACCAAAGATAGTGGATCTATCACCTTCCGAGAGATGGCACTGAAGAAAAAGCAAAAGCTCATGATAGCTTTCCGAACTTTGATGGGTAAGATGTTTCTAATCGCTGCCGGAAGCAATGCTGTTAGCATGATATAACAAGTGTGTGACTTCATCTTACCAACCATCTTAAGATCGGGCACCGAGACCTTGTCACCAATGTTGGCACAAGTACTCGAAGGAAACTTGACACTTTTTAGGAACTCACAAAACTCTTTCTTCTCCTTCTTTGATAGTGTGATGCATGATGGGGTAGATCTTGACCTTCACCTTCACAAAAAGCTCGGCCTCAAGCCCATTGCTTTCAAGTCTCGCTTCGTCCATTTCTATGGTCTTTGCATTTCCCTTTCATATTCAGGAAGGTCCCCACAAAACTATCACACAAATTCTTTGCAATATGCATTAAATCAAGACAAGTGGCGTATATCCAAGAACTTCCAATATTCTAGCTCAAAGAAGATAGACTCCTTCTTCCATAGAGCCTTCTCACCTTCCCGAAGGGTGCGTTTTCTCTTTCCAAGGACCGAAGAAGAGATTCTTCGTTGGTCCTCAAGAATTTGAACACCTGTGAAATGCCTTGGGGGTGTCCCTTTCTCCACAATTCCATCAAACCGAGCTGCCATTTTACGATATTGGTGGTGCTTGGGGAGGAATCGCCTAGTTCTCATGTATACCGGTTTCTTTGAGTTTTTCAACCACATGCTCTCCGTGTCGTACAAGCACTGCGGGCAACCTTTCCCCCTAGCTTTGGTCCGTCCCGACACGGAATACAATGCTGGTAGGTCCTGTATCATACAAAAAAGCATGGCATACATCCCGAAGTACTCCCTCTTGAACTGGTCCTACACCACAACACCATCGGACCATAGTAACTTCAAATCATCTATAAGTGGCCTCGTGTAAACATCGATCTTGATGCCGGGCTGCTTTCGACCAGAAATCAACACCGCCAACATAAAGTACTTTCTCTTGTGGCACAACCAAGGTGGAAGGTTGTAAATACACAACACAACCGGCCATGTGCTGTGGACAACACTCATATCACCAAATGGATTCATTCCATCTCGTGCTCAAAGCAAACCGGATGTTTCTCACTTCCATGGCGAAATCACCATATCTTGCATCAATGTTCTTCCACCGAGCGGAGTCTGCTGGATGCCGATAGTTTCCATCATTCTTTCGGCCCTTTCCATCCTTTCTTCCATGCCAAGTGAGGAGCTCAGCCTCCTTGCTGTTTGCAAACATACGCTTGAGGTGAGGGATGATTGGAAAATACCACACCACTTTCCGAGGAGCACCATGCCTTCTCCTAGTTACCTCATCATCACCCCCATCTTTTCTGCGCTTATATCGTGAAGTTCCACAAACAGGACATACGGTCAAGTCCTTATAATCGTCACCACGGAACAATATGCAATTCTCCTTGCAAGCATGGATCTTTTCCACTTCCAATCCTAGTGGACAAATGATTTTCTTGGCTTCGTAAGTATTTGTTGGCAGCACATTCCCCTCGGGCAGCATGCTTCGTAATAGGTCTAGCAAAGCGGTGAAGCTCCGATCCGACCAACCATGGCTTGCCTTCAGCTTCAGAAGTTTCAGTACCGAATCCAACAAAGACATCTTGCTGCCAGGATGTATTGGTTTTTTGGAATCTCTCACAAGTCCTTTAAACTTTGCAAATTCCCCCTCGGTGTACTCATCCTCATTGTTTTCCTCAACATCATGCAACATCTTACCAATATTGTCAACCATATCATTGTATTCATCATCCATGCCTAAGATTTCATCATCATCAAGATGTTGATCTCCTTCATCAACTTGATCATCACTTCCATCCGCCTCGGGTGCCTCACCAGGATTTAATCCCTCTTCACCATGCTTATTCCAAATTTTGTAGTTACTTTTGAAACCACGAACAATCAAGTGAGCATGGAGATGCATTTGATGTGAAAACCTCTTGTCGTTTCAGCAGTCCACACATGGACAGTATATAACCTTGCTATTCTTCTGTGTCATGTCATCCACGGCAAAACTAATGAAACCCATCAACCCATTAAGGTATGCATCACAAGTGTGGTTGTCCAAATACATCCAGGCACGATCGTCAGCCATATCTGATGCCAATCTTGAGATAAAGGAACCTAGAAATGAAATCACGAATATGATATCTCCCAAACATGACGTGATGTGTTGCTAATACATGCTATTTTGATTCAACAAAAAACTCCATATGTAGCTATTATTCACCTTTACGCATATTTAGCTAGTAGAGCAACATCAACTTCGGGCAGGTGGTGAGCATCCAACCAGGGCGTGGTTGAGCATGCACGCGCGCGGCGTTGTAGGGGATGGCCGGTGACCACGCGCGCGCGCCGACGCAGAGGGTCCGGAGCACGCACGCGCGCGGTGATGCAGGGTGGTGAGCGGCGGCGCGCGTGCCGCGACGACGACGACACGGTCTGCTGAGCGCGCCGCCAATGCAGCAAGGTGGTGAGCGCGTGGTGATGTAGGGTGGTGAGCGGCGGCGCGCGTGCCACGACGACGACAAGGGCTGCTGAGCGCCACCAATGCAGCACGCGCGCGCCGAAGGGCTGCTGACCTCGATTGGATCTGAGACAAAACGCAGCAATCGCGACGTGGGACCAAATCCCGTCGCTATGACAGCGTCACTAGGGACGGTGCACTAAATCCCGTCGCTAGGACAGGGACCTATTTGGACGGGTTCCAAGAAACCGTCGCTGCGACATGGACCTGCTTAGACGGTTCTCAATTAACCGTCGCTATTGCATTGCATAACATGGATGGGTACTTAAAAAATGTCTCAAATAAGTTTACACGTCTCTATAGCCTCGTCTATCAGGGACGGTTGCTAAAGCACCGTCAGAGGTGATGGTAATGATTCAGACGGTTAACCCTAAACCGTCACTATTGCTACTAGATTAGACGGGACTTTTTTTACCCGTCTCTACTAGTTGCCTAGGACTGACGGTTTCTGAGAAAACCGTCTGTACTGGTCTGTTAGAGACAGTTTTTATAAACCCGTTGCTAGATCGCGTCGCTAAAGGCCCGATCTGAGGTAGTGAGTCTGGCTGGTCGACCTGCAAGGGCTGCAATGAGAATATTGCCAAAGGTGCCCTCTGGCTAGGGGCCTCTGCTCATGACCTTCCATTGTGGATTACTGATGTGTTTGTGTTGTGTGGGGCACCGGGATTGCAGGACGACGATCACAAGGAGTTGCGACAGCTGGAGGAGGTAATGTATCATCCACATATTGAAATGGATGGCATTTATTATGTTGCAATTTTACATATTGACAAATGTTGCATTAGCATATTGAAACGGCTGTTTCAGATAGGTAGCATTTACTGCAGATTCACAACGCTCAGCTACTTGATGCTATTTTTAGTAGCAATGTAGAATGCTGGAATGGTTTTGGCAAGAGATTACAAGAGAATACTGGAATGCCGGTCATAACGTGGAAAGCAGGATCCCAAATAAAGAATGATGTTAAGAGGTTGAAGTTTTGTTAGATGTTTTCGCACTCACCACCCTGCTTCTACGATGGTGCATATATTATTGGTTAGGTGCCACAGAGTGACACGTTCTTCCTTTCGAATGGAAACTTGTATTTTTTTTTTGTTTGTCCTGGTTCAGTAATTAGTTAATCAACTTCTATTCGCAGTGAGGATACAATAAGTTAAAGAACTTTGGACTAACTTCTGATGTCTGCTTAAGTTACTTGGAGCCCTTGGTACTTATCTTTAATCATCAGCTACCAATTTACTAATGAATGCAACTCGTTTTCAGAACTCTAAGACAAAGTAGACTGCTGCCGGTCCATTAGAGGAGGCAAGTCCGAAGAAAGTGAAGACTCAGGCGTCTCCTACAAAGGAGGTTCCCGATAAGGCAAGCGTCTCTGTGGAATATGCGAAGTCTGGCTGCTCTACCCGTAAGGAATGCAATGATAAGAGAGACAAAGGTGCCCTCCGCATTCCTGCCTCTTTTCATGATCCCCATGGCTTCGGAAAGACCAAGTGGTACCATGTCTTCTGCTTCCCCACATCGTTGCCCTGTATCTCCTTTGGAGCATCTGAAGGGATTTGATGCAATTGAGGTTTGCGCTTTTATATATCAATTATCTCTTACATTTTATTCTGGCTAATTATTTGTTGCAGTCAGTTATGTGTTTTTTCCCTCACAGTTGAAGCTAGATCACAATTTGTGCGATGGTCTCTATGGTTCTGCTGACTGAATTAAGCTTATGTAGTTCCAGGTTATGACATAATGGCAGATGCATGAGCGAGTGGGATGATTATACCAGGTATAAATCCATATGGAGTTGATATTGCACGAGTAAGTTATCGAGCATCTTATCATGTAACTGGCCTTGTGTTAATTTCCACGATGATTTGCATTTTATGTATTCTCTGTTAAGAATTCCTTAGTGGAATTTAGTAATGGGCTCATACCAAAGGTTATGGAGATTTCCAAAGGTCATGGAGATCACCAAAGGTCATGGAGGTTACTACTAAATCTTCTATATATTGGGACCTTATGTACACCTACAAGATATGAAATGAGAATTGACCTCCAATATACAACATCATGTGTCTCTTGTGTTCTTTGTTTGGGTGATTGAGGGAAAGGGAACGGGACTGTCTCCATCAACTTCTCACGTCTTACTTGCTGTTGGGAGGGACGGGAACCGGAACGGGTCCGGAATGACGTGTATTTCTAACACGTTATCAGCACTGCTCTGCCCTACAAATCACGGTACGTCGTTCTTGATCTCCTCCGGATGGTAGTCTACCTGGTAAATATATCAAACAGGCATGTTTAGGCTGTACATCCGCTGCTGCTTTGGCTGTCGTTTTTTTTTTCTTCACAAGTTACTTTGCAACCTACAGTCCTGATTGCATGCGTCTCTTCCTTTTTATTGCTAGAATACTAGTTTTTTTTCTTGCAATAGATGGGTGGATCCTACCAAGTTTTTTTCCCTAGGAGATAGACTACCGCATGATTTCCTTTCATTTTCAGATCATGCTAATATTAATTTTATACGTGCAATACTTGCCTATCTCCACCGCATGGGAAGAACTAGTTTTACTTTCTTTTAGCCACCGGTAAATGGAACATGCTGCCTGAAGCGACCGTTGTTGGACACGGGCCTCTGTGCTACGCCAACAAATACTAATGCCTACTGTCCTCATGGACAGTCGGCCTGAAAGCCTGAGATGTATCATTATGGATGTCACAAAGTCATGTTTTATGCCTAAAGCCATGCATGCCCAAAGCTCACTGACATCGCAGCATCACCATGATTTCATAGTCTTTACTACATGCGTGCCCACTTTGGTTAATGAACAGACATGGCTTAAGACTATGACAAACGGTTCCACAATCATTATTTATTTGTGTCTTGTTCCATTACATTATGACTGTTTCTATACCCTGAAGTTATAATACTTGCATCATTCATGTGGCTTATTTGTGCGTATTTATTCCTGAAATCTTCACATTATCAGTTAATTACAATGGACTCAGCACCTGATGTGCGTTTGTTTTTATAATTGGTCCAACAGTACCTTTACGAACATTCATGTATTTACTCAGTTGATAACTTTTTATTACCCTTATCTGAAAAATGTTTAACTTAAACACATGACCTGTTTTCGTGTCCGAATACACCTTCATCCTTCTTTTTCCTGAAGTATATTTGCATGAATTTTTAGGAAATGGCAAACATCGCCCCGCAGCATTTCAAGCAACTTGCCCTTGATGGCAATAACTACCAGACATGGGTAGTGGACTGTGAGTTCCATCTAGCAGCGATGCAGTTGTCCCACACGATCGCACCACGTGAAGCTGCTGCTGCTGCTATTTTGCCACATGAAGTGGCGAAGGCGTCAATCTTCATAAGGCATCATATACACCCTGATTTGAAGATGGAGTACCTAGAGGTGCGTGACTCACTTGCACTTTGGTCCGCCCTCGAGGCACGTTTTGGCAAGCAGAAAGCCATTTTACTTCCTCAGGCTAGACGTGATTGGGGGCAACTTCGCTTCCTTGACTACAAGACAGTGGGGGCATATAATACTGCGCTTCATCGTATTGTTGGCCAGCTTCGTTTCTATGGACAGAATGTCACAGAATCAGAGATGATAGATAAGACACTTGAGACTTTCCATCCTTCTAACATGGTACTCCAGCAGCAGTACCGCAATAACAAGTACAAGAAGTACTCTGAACTGATCCAGGTCCTACTTGCCGCTGAAACTCAAAAGGATCTCTTGATGAAGAACTACCATATGCGCCCTGCTGGCTCACAAGGAGTGCCTGAAGCACATGCTACCTTCCGTAATGGTAAGGGAAAGGCATTTTTTAAAAATAAAGGTCAAAGTGGTGGCAAGCAAGGACCTAAAGGAAGAAATTTCAAGAAGCAGGCAAACAAAGGTCTGAAGTCCAATGGTAATTGTAAGGGACATAAGAGTGCTAAAGACAATGTTAATGGAACAAAACATCCTAATCAGGGTTGTTTTCGCTGTGGATCCATGGAACATTGGTCTCGCACTTGCAAAACCAAACCACATTTGATCCAGATGTATCAAGAGTGGAAGAAGCGTCAGAATCCGGAGGCTCATTTTGTTCAGATGCCTATATCAAATGAGACTGGAACAAACCTCCGTGTGCCAAACTTACCCGTTGAGAATCCAGAGCTTGAAGATATGGATGTTGATGGAAATATTGCCTGTGCTAGTGCTGCTGCAAATGACGGTGATAATGATTTTGAGCTTGATTTGGATGACCTTCTTGCCGAGGAGGCCCAGTACAAGGAGTAATCACGTCCTTTTTATGTCATTTCCTAGTTTATCATAAGTTAATGTGACTTCTATTTCTAGAAGTGCACTTGGTCGTGATGTAATAAAACAGCCATGGTTGAGCACGTACTACTTTTATCATTTGGCTGAACCCTTTACTTTTATAAAAGTTATCTTCTGAGTTATTTTGTTTGTGCTTTATCTGGTACTTTATTTAATATCTGTTCATGTCACTCTTCTCGATGAACTGAATAGACATTATATTTTAATAGAACAAGCGATATATTCCAATGGAGGCTGAAGAAGAACCTTGTTTGGTTGACAGTTGTGCCACAAATACAAAACTTAGAGAGACAAGGTATTTTCAGACACTGCAGAAATAGACTGAAACCCTCTTAACGATTGCTAGAAGCAATAGCCGTATTGTTGGCTCCGGTCGAGCTATTGTGGTCCTCCCTAATAATACTAAAATCTTCATTGAAGAAGCTTTTTATACCCGGGAGCTGAACGTACTCTCATTACCTTTAAAGATATCCGACGTAGTGGCTATCATATTGCTACTGCGTGTGAAGGCATGACTGAATTCTTGTATTACACAACAATTAAAGCCCCTAAAGAATTTGTTGTGATGCCTACAATTTTCAAAAATCCAGAATCCTTTCAAATATGGCACGAAAGGCTAGGTCATCCTGGATTAATAATGATGCAAAAAATCATAAATAGTTCTGCTGGTCATGGCATTAAGACTATACACTTTCCTCAACAAAAAGATTTTATGTGCACATCATGTATAAAAGGAAAGTTGATTACGAAGCCATCCTACCAGAAGATAAAAACTGAATCCTTGGGTTTCCTGGAGAGAATCCAAGGTGATATATGCGGCCCAATAAATCCTTTGTCTGGGCCATTTAGATACTTCATGGTTCTCACAGATGCTTCTACGCGGTGGAGCCACGTATGTCTGTTGTCTACGCGGAACCATGCTTTCTCTAAGTTAATTACCCAGATCATTCGATTGCGTGCTAATTTCGCGGAGAATAGCATTAAGTCAATTCGGATGGATAATGCTGGAGAGTTCACCTCAAAAGCATTTAATGATTATTGTATCGCTCTGGGCATCGATGTTGAACACTCTGTACCCCATGTTCATACTCAAAATGGGCTTGCTGAGTCGCTCATTAAGAGAATTAAATTAATAGCTAGACCACTTTTACAAGATAGCAGACTCCCCACCAGTTGTTGGGGGCATGCAGTACTACACGCTGCTGCATTGATCCAATATAGACCAACTGCATATCACTCTGCTTCCCCTTTTCAACTAACACGTGGACATGAACCTGTGATTTCCCATCTGCGAAAATTCGGCTGTGCTATTTACGTGCCGATATCACCACCCCAGCGTACCGCTATGGGCCCTCACCGAAAGTTGGGGATTTATGTTGGTTATGAGACTCCGTCTATAATCAAATATTTGGAGCCTAAAACAGGTGATCTGTTTATGGCTCGATACGCTGATAGTGTCTTCGACGAAGACCATTTCCCAGCATTAGGGGGAGGATTGTACCTAAAATCAAAGAAATGCCGGGAAATAGAATGGTGTGCAACGGGCATCCATTCACTTGATCCACGTGCTCGAGATGCTAAACTAGAAGTTCAAAGAATAATAAACCTACAACATTTAGCAAACAATTTACCAGATGCTTTTACTGATATAAGAGGAGTGTCAAAATCGCACATCCCTGCGGCTAATGCACCGGAGAGAGTGGAGATACCCCTGGAGGGCATAAACCCTCAGGACCCCAATACTTGTACACCAGTCAACCTACACGAAGAAGGTCCTTGAAAGATTTAATATGATGAAATCTCACCCACTGAACACACCCATGGTCGTGAGATCCCTCGAAAAGGATAAAGATCCATTCCGACCCAAAGGTGACAACGAAGAGATGTTAGGACCAGATGTTCCATATCTAAGTGCCATAGGAGCACTAATGTACTTAGCAAATTGCACCAGGCCAGACATTGCTTTTGCAGTAAACTTGCTTGCTAGACATAGTGCTGCCCCCACGAGAAGGCATTGGGTTGGCATTAAAACAGTATTGAGGTATCTCAAAGGTACTATGGATCTTGGTTTATTTTTTCGGAAGAATCAAAACCAGACCATGATAGGCTATGCAGATGCTGGATATCTTTCAGATCCCCATAAAGCAAAGTCAAAAACTGGTTTTGTCTTTCTCTGTGGTGGTACTGCTATATCATGGCGATCTTGTAAGCAGACCTTAGTAGCTACATCAACAAACAATGCAGAGATAATTGCACTCTATGAAGCTACACGTGAATGTGCATGGCTACGTCGGATGACTAACCATATTCAGAAGTCATGCGGTTTTGACATCAATGAAACCCCCACTATTATCTATGAAGATAATGCAGCATGTGTTGCATGACTAAGCACATATCCCCTAAATTCTTTTACCCTCACGAACTCCAGAAGAATGGTGAAGTAAATATTGTGAAAATAAAATCTTGTGATAATCTTGCAGATTTGTTCACCAAGTTTCTACCAGCAACCACATTTCATAAATGTGTTCGAGGAATCAGTATGAGACATTTGAGAGACGTACAGGGTTCAGGGGGAGCACCTATGGAATAAGCATCCATAATTTTGGTCCAGAAGATCATAAATTTTATAATCTAGATGATTATGTCATATCCAAAAGATATTATTGTACTCTTTTTCCTTAGTGAGTTTTCCTGAAGTTTCACACAAGAGGTTTTTAATGAGGCAATAAGTGCAATACATCAAACGACAATCATGCACTCTTTCTCCATATTTTTTTCCCACTGGGTTTTTTTTTTGGAGTTTTAAACGAGGCATGAGTTGATCGTGGTATTCGCCCAAGGGGGAGTGTTAAGAATTCCTTAGTGGAATTTAGTAATGGGCTCATACCAAAGTCTATGGAGATTTCCAAAGGTCATGGAGGTTACTACTAAATCTTCTATATATTGGGACCATATGTACACCTACAAGATATGAAAAGAGAATTGACCTCCAATATACAACATCATGTGTCTCTTGTGTTCTTCGTTTGGGTGATTGAGGGAAAGGGAACGGGACTGTCTCCATCAACTTCTCACGCCTTACTTGCTGTTGGAAGGGACGGGAACCGGAACGGGTCCGGAACGACATGTATTTCTAACATTCTCAATGTATTGTAGTCTATTTTCTGGATATACTTATAGTGAGTCAAAATTTTGAGTATGGTGTTATATTTAAGATGAAGCCTATAACCGAAAAAAATATAGATATGGCATTTATGACAATTGTCTTCCCCGGATATTTTTAAACACAAAAGTAAATGTGCCTTAGTTCAGAAGTCAGTGGCCTGTGTTTCTTTTCCTACCTGTATACATATGGATTGATTGTCGTAACTAATAATTATACTATGAGTGATTATCATTTAAAAGTTTCTTTATTATTCTATTGGTATATGCTAGGGACAAGACTTGTTAGCTTCCCTTTCTTGCCAACTTGGTCATTGGGTGACCCAAACCTGTCTCAAATGTACTAAACAGTGCACCACCTCTTCTTAAATTGATATAACAAATGAAGTAAACAAACAACTAACTGCCCACCTGCATGCCAAGTTTAAATTATTGTAGTACTGACCATAAAGTAGAAACTATTGGTGCATGATCTTACAGTTTCTGTTTTCACCATCTTGCAGTTCTTCATATTGCTATCGTGCTCCCTAGTTGTCTTCTGCAACATGAGTCAATACCTCTGCATCAGCCGATTCTCAGCAACTTCCTTCCAGGTCCTGGGCCACATGAAGACCATTTGCGTGCTGATCCTTGGCTGGATCCTGTTCGACTCAGCCCTCACTGTGAAGAACATCTTGGGGATGCTGCTCGCCGTTATGGGCATGGTGGTATACAGCTGGGCTGTGGAGTCCGAGAAGAAGGCAACCACCACTATCCCCCAGAATAAGAGCGACATGCTGGACGGCGAGGATGTGCCCCCGAAGGCCAGGGTGAGCGGCCTGCCCCAGTCGACCTTGTAGGTGATATGAAGACCTAGCTGATCTGCCGATGACAATGATTCGTTCATTCTTCTTGTTCGTTTTTGTAATTGTACTTGCTCACCGGGAGCTGCTGAGGTGGGAGGCACATGTTTCGTGGTGGCATGTTGTTATAGATGACATAACTTATATAATGGAATACATGTGTTTATCGGTGGACAGTGGTAGGGTGGGCATGATACAGCTGACGCTGGATTTCTTTTTGTGATTTCATTATCCGGATTTGGTTGTTGAGCATTATAAGATTGTTTCCAAGGGTTAGTTCCTTCATTAATTTCCAAAAACTCTGCTCTTCCCATTTCAGTCGTGAGAAATACTTTATGTGGTTATGGACATCCTTTCTTATGTGTTATATATGCATGAGGCTACTGCACAGAATCTCCCAAAAATGTAACTTTATTTTCCAGGAATTTTAAAGTGTATATTTCTTGATGATACTCAATATGCTCTAATCTTACTCATTTGTACAGGTTTGGACATATATTTTTTCTCTTAGATTAGATGAGTTGTGACATTCTCAACGACTTATCAGTACTTGTTAGTCGGCACTATTCCTTTTGCATTGTACATATTTTATGGTGCCCATGAATATTGAATGCAATTATTATTCACAGTAAGAAATGGTTTTATTTAGAGTTCTTTGATTCTATATTTGGACCACAGTTAGTTAATCGATGAACCTTTCATTATAGAATGACACTATTGTTTAGTGAATCCTTGAATCTTTTACTTGAATGAAACCATTTGAATTGTAATAGTACAATTTTTGTATGCCAAAGATAACTATTATGGACCATTTGACTTTTTACTTGATCACACATGTAATCATATGAAAGTGTAGTGATGCTCTCTAATGCAGTACCTTTCCGGGTTAAAGATTGCAAAACATATGGATTATATGATGCATTTTTTTATTTATGCAGTTTTCGTATGATATCTGTTTTGAAGTATGTTTTTAATTTTTTAAATTGTGTGCCTTGCTACAGATGAGCATTGATCTAAATTGAAGTTTTGTCCTTATTAAGCCGGTAGCAACGCACGGGCATACTGCTATAATTATAATGTCTGGAATAAAGTTAGTGTCAGTTGTCAAATTGAAGCGTGAAACCCCATGTTACTTTTTGATGATCGATTGGCTGATTGCTTGAATTGTTGAATACCACTTGGTTTTGTGTTAAAAATTTGCGAAAACCTCTTCTAATCATTAGAAGTTGATGCATTAAGTGAAATGTTAGATTAAATAATATCCATTATATAGGCTAAGTGAGTTGAGAGTAAGCTACACATGAATCAATTAGATTGTAAGTAAGTGACTTTGTGATGAGGACATGGCAACCATTCATATATTCAAGTTCGAGTCTGTTTCGTAGTCCAGAAACAGCCTACACCAAAACAGACGCCCCGTCGCATACAAAATCTGTTTTGGACGTTCTTTATATTGATGGAAAGATAATCTGATCACCTTTCCAATGCGCTGGTCTCATGTCTTATTCACGAGTCATCAGGAATCGCTGAAATAAGAAGACATCTAGAAATTGTCCCGATGTTGCTTGCACCACCGTCTTTTGGCCTTTGGGCCGTGTATTTTGTTAAGCCCACTTAGGGCTGCGTCCAGGGGGATGGACGACCCTAGGGTCCTCCTAAGCAGCCACCGCCCCTTCCATAGGGTTTGGGTTTTTCTCAGATTATTCTGTCAAGAATAATTTTGTTGTTTTATCGGTTTGCGAGATCCCAACTCGTGAGTTTAATCATATATTTGCTATGTGGTTGCTTCTATCTTGTTCTTACTTGTGTTCCTTGATTCGCAGGCAAGGATTAGCCTTCTTGGTGAGGTCAATTGTGCTTCCATGATCGATAACCGGAGGAAACGTGGTGCTACGATTGCGGGTTCAGAACGTGTTGTTCGGAAGCTGAATCGATTTGTGTCTCACCTCCGCCAAATCAATGTTTATCGGAACCTCTCGGAAGATTGGGACACCACGTACACGTCAAGTGACTTTCTTTGGACTATTATTCGGTTCTGGAATCGGAATTGAAAATTTGCTATTCCTTGCTACTATATTTTCTCTATCCAAACTCCACATATATACTTCTGAACAGACACAGTTTTTGAACCCTTGCAACTTGTTGGGTCACACTCTTCAGGTATCTTTTGCTTTGCTAATAGTAACAACCTTGTAAGAGCTTGGTTAGATGTTTCCATTTTCATATTGAGAGTTTTCACTTTCACCACTACCAAATAGTTGCTAGTTGATAGGGATAATAATTTTGTGTTATCTTTTGCTATCTTCTAATAATGACAGGTTGTTTGTATCCACCAACATATGATGGTGTGGGTGCCGATGATTACATTGCATGGGGAATTTCCATTGATAATGTCTTTGTAACTCGCTTCATGTGTGTCACACCCCTATTCCGGAGAATAGATTAGTGTGGCACGGATCATCTCGAGACAGGGTTAACGGAGTAACCCGTCATAGTATCACACATACAAAGATACATGATTTGCAAAGTTGTTACATTTATGTCTCGAATTACAACTTGAGTTCCAAATAAAAGATACAATAGATTCTGAAATTTAAGTTACATAACCATGATCTTTGTTCGAAATAATGTGCGTAAGCGATTACATAACACGATGATAGATAGATAACTTAAGTAAACCATGCCGGCTTAGGCCATGGCTCACTCATCATGGGTCGGAGAGCTAGGAACCCATTCGATGGTCCTCTCTTTGGGCTCTTCTCCATCCCACACAAATTTACCACAACAATCACAATACCCGACTTGCGGGAAACCTAAAAATACACATGTAGTGGCAAAGCTTAAGTATCTAGCATAGTCCGCAAGTCTTACCCGTCAAATTTTCCATCTTAGATCGACACATAGATGCATGGGGGTTGACCGGGCTCACTTGACATTTGCATAAAAAAAATAACACCTATTTACTTCAGGTTTGCATTTTACAATTAGCCATATTAATAGGGTTGTTGCATAAATATAACTTTAGTGAGCATAGCTAAGCATACAAGAGTTTCAATACAAATAATCGATCAATAATAACAGCAAGTAATCATATCTTCTCAATTTACTAACATTGCAATCTACTCGAATCATATGGTACTCATTAACCGAGACGAATGGCGATAATTATCGATTTACATCCTACAGGAGAAACCCAAGCACACGACATACGCATCATTTAAAAACACGTATGGCCACCGTTTGTGAGTTCATTACAAAGTTAGGCATGGGGTTACCGACCCGAGTACACGCCCCCTCGCGACACCGTTAATCAAGGTGCCCAAGGCTTAACCCGTGTACTCTCCAACGGTCCTCAAACCTGTGCAACCACCGTGTCATACGCATCACCTCTCGATCGGTAAGGTATCCGGCCCACTTCATAATTCACAAGCTACATAGGTTTACCAGTCCCCATAAGAAAGGTATGCACTTGGTACACAACTCAAACTTGTTCGCAGAGTCACAATGATGGGTTCTCAACTTTTAGCAAGTTCACATTTCAATTGTAGCATAATAAAGGTAGTGTCCAGCCCTATCGTGGGTGCCAAAACCTAAGCGTAGCATTTCTAACGATAGGTTGACTCACATCAACTGCATAGGACATATAGGGGAATGCAAGAGGGGTTTTCATTTAACTCCTATAACGTAATGCACATTCAACATACTTAACCATAGTGATAAAAGAAGATTTTGAAATTAATAGGAATGCACCAGGGCTTGCCTTGAGAGTGGTCAAAGTTAGTAGCTTCACAAGAGTTAAGATCGGCAACGGCCTCTCCGGAGTGATCACTTCGACGTCGTTGCCTAAGAAATGACATGCAATGCATAAGTAACAAAAGAATATAAGGACAAATGTATGTGACTGATGAGTAGGTGCTGATCATGCTCATGTTATGCTCATCGATGAGTGGATAATTTCAGATGTACATGCGATGGCAATTTGACCACACAACACATTTGTCTCCATGCTTGCTAGCAACTTAACCAAGCCATGAGTGACGAAATAAAGCAACAACAATGATCATGATAAATCCTCAATCATGGTGTGCATACATAACATTCATTTCTAGAGTTAAATCATTGAGCAAAACATATATGAACATTTTGGATTTAGGGTATAAGCGAAACCCTTCATTATCACATGAAATGATACTTAGGACATGTGCTTAAGAGAAAATTATCTAGACAAGAGGCATAACCATATGAACATTAACCATGCTACATTCCAGACCGCAAGGGACCATACATGCTGGATGAACAGTAGAAATGATGAAAATTACATAGGGGCTATTAATGATATGCATAAACATAGTAACTCTTATGTTGAAATTTCCAATTAATTGAATTAAGCAAAATGGTAGGGAAATAAATATCTCTAGCGCTCAAAATAAATCATGGAATTTTATACACATGTACTGAGTACCGAATAGTAGATGTACCAAGTTTCATGCAAGAATAATTGGTACATAATTAATATAAATTCATTTACTGAAAAAATACCAATAATGCAATAAATTTAAAAATATGCAATAAAAATGAATATGACTATGCAGAGATGTCATGAATGTTATGGTGAGCATCTTGGCCAAGTTTCACATTTAAACCATTTTTATTTAATTAGTTATTGATTTAATGAGCTTACAAGGGTTCCAACTTAAATGATTTTTTCAAATTATTCAATTGGTGAAACATCAGGAGCTCATGATTCTTTTTGGAACGAGCACTTTTCACCGAATCTAACAAATTTTAGTTTGGCATATTTAGGCTTTTAAATCACAAGATATGGAATTTCTATGTTTAATTACGCTTTTGCCACTACCAAATTTGAAATAGGGCACGTGCTCGCGATCGACGAGCGGCGGTCGGCACCGGCGAGCCGGTCCGTGGACCGAACGACGATGAGGCAGGGGCTTCCTTGTGGTGGATGTGACACCCCTACCTTGCAAAGCAAGAGGGATTGTCGCACAGGATCGTCTCGGGAGACATCCGACG
>JAUNZO010005216.1:0-162083 GCA_031894775.1 Chloris gayana | reverse complement strand
ATTTTGCTTTGTGTTGTTCTAACTTCTAATTTGGCTACTAGAGTAGTGATTTCGGTGATTGACTATGGCTATCTTGGGTCCTATTTATACACGCTAGGCAATAACCTGAGGGAGTTCGAGATAAGGCCGGATGACATGGCATCAAGTCAATTTTGTCATTTTTCAGAAGCATATCTGATATGGTGGAACGATAATTGTTACTTTTATTTTCTGGATTTTTCTACATATTCGCGGTAGGAAAGTGTGTGAGCCCACCTTTGTAAAAGTGAGGCTATTCGGTTGCGATTTTGTTGGTATTTTCCACTCGGTTTGTGCACAAGTTTACATAAGTACTATTATGTCATCTTGTTATCTTGATGCTTTCTTACCCGTACATAGAACCATTGGATGTATCTATCCGGCAAGGTCAATATAAAACCAAATGATCATTTCCTTTTGGTATTTTCATGTTATTAGTAAGCAAAAGTTAACCGGCCACAAATTTCACATAATATGCTAATCTTAGAGATATTTGTACACTCTACGATGTGAGAAAAATGATTTTGTACGTTTGGGATAAACGGGCATGGAAGTCCAACATTTTCCAATGAAATTTATTCAAGTTTACGTAAGTCATTTTCTATTCATGTCCCGTATTGGTAGCTTACCAAGAATGATTTGCGCTATAAGCTACCTTGAATTATTTCGTGTGATCTAAATTCTGCCAACTATCTTACTCTATGCGTATTTCCCGTTCGTGAGTGGCGAATTTAATTCGTAGCATTTTTATCAACAAAAAGTAATATTTCATTTCTCTCTCTGAAAGCAAAATAAGTGAAAGTTATGTTACTAAATTAAATTTATGAGTGATTAATTGTGAATAGAAACGAACATACAATGCAATGTAGTTCGAAAAATTTGGCCTTATGATCGTTCATTTGTTAATAAGAACAAAAAAAAATGAGTTGTTCCATCCAATGGTCCTCGTTAATTTGTGTGTGTCGACGTTGCACCGTTATATCGAGAAAATTGTGGCGATCTTGGCTAGTATGCTAAGCTTCTAATTTTCGTGTTTAGTCTCTAATCCTCTTCTTTATTATGTGTCTCGTGATGCTAAGATATGTACCTTAGTTATGCCTTTTTAGGTGTTCCTATGTGTAAGTGACTTCTAACTTTCTCATAATTATCGCTCGAGATTCTTCATCCGTGGCGTGTTGTCTCGTAGTATTTTAGAGTTTCAAAAAACTTACTCTTTCCATACGTTAGGAAATAAGTAATAACTCACGTGATAAGGTGCCTACTAAATGCCTTGAACATCAAGTCTCATGGAGGCATAATAATATAACTTAGTTTTTTGTTTATATCTTTGTGCTTCTTGGCACAATTTGTCATTATTATTCTTTAGTTGATGGGACGAGAAGAGCAAAATGTATAAAACATTGATGATAATATCTCATTTATTACTCTTTTTATTTCTCTAGTGAACAAAAATGAACTTATTATTGGACAAGAACTCGGAGATCAGCTAGAAGCAGGCGCCGCTAGGAAAGAACTGCTGCCCGTAGGAAGCAAGGTTCACTATAGCCTGTGCGTTTAAATAACTCGGGAGTAGTTGTTGTTGCTGAGCTTGTTGCAGAATCTGTTGTTGTTGAACTTGTTGAAAGATCTGCTGCTGCTGAACTTGTTGCAAGATCTGTTGTTGCTGAACTTGTTGCAAGATCTGTTGTTGTTGCACCTGCTGAAGTGTTTGGTGTTGCTGCACCTGTTGAAGTGCCTGATGTTGCTGCACCTGCTGCAATGTTTGTTGTTGTTGTACCTGTTGCAACATATTCTGTTGTTGCACTTGTTGCAGCATGTTCTGTTGTTGCACCTGTTGCAACATGTTCTGTTGTTGCACTTGCTGAAGTGCTTGTTGTTGACGGACTTGCTGCACTGTTTGTTGTTGTTGCGCCTGTTGAAGTATTTGTTGTTGTTGTACCTGTTGAAGAATCTGTTGTTGTTGCACCTGTTGCAGTACCTGTTGCTGTGCAAATGACGATGTCCAAAATTGTTGTGGGTAGGCTTGTTGGAAGATCAAAGCGGAAGACGGAGAGATGTACTCCGACCATGGGTTAATTAGAGCTGTGGACGATGGGAAGTACTTGTGGAAAAATTGTTGCTGAAGCCGCACTCATTGAAAGGGCGAGGAGAGCAAAAAAGGCAAGCATCTTCGCTGCCATTGTAGCTGAGATTTTGCTTTGTGTTGTTCTAACTTCTAATTTGGCTACTAGAGTAGTGATTTCGGTGATTGACTATGGCTATCTTGGGTCCTATTTATACACGCTAGGCAATAACCTGAGGGAGTTCGGATAAGGCCGGATGACATGGCATCAAGTCAATTTTGTCATTTTTCAGAAGCATATCTGATATGGTGGAAAGATAATTGTTACTTTTGTTTTCTGGATTTTTCTTCATATCCGCGGTAGGAAAGTGTGTGAGCCCACCTTTGTAAAAGTGAGGCTATTCGGTTGCGATTTTGTTGGTATTTTCCACTCGGTTTGTGCACAAGTTTACATAAGTACTGTTATGTCATCTGGTTATCTTGATGCTTTCTTACCCGTAGGTAGAACCATTGGATGTATCTATCCGGCAAGGTCAATATAAAACCAAATGATCATTTCCTTTTGGTATTTTCATGTTATTAGGAAGCAAAAGTTAACCGGCCACAAATTTCACATAATATGCTAATCTTAGAGATATTTGTACACTCTACGATGTGAGAAAAATGATTTTGTACGTTTGGGATAAACGGGCATGGAAGTCCAACATTTTCCAATGAAATTTATTCAAGTTTACGTAAGTCATTTTCTATTCATGTCCCGTATTGGTAGCTTACCAAGAATGATTTGCGCTATAAGCTACCTTGAATTATTTCGTGTGATCTAAATTCTGCCAACTATCTTACTCTATGCGTATTTCCCGTTCGTGAGTGGCGAATTTAATTCGTAGCATTTTTATCAACAAAAAGTAATATTTCATTTCTCTCTCTGAAAGCAAAATAAGTGAAAGTTATGTTACTAAATTAAATTTATGAGTGATTAATTGTGAATAGAAACGAACATACAATGCAATGTAGTTCGAAAAATTTGGCCTTATGATCGTTCATTTGTTAATAAGAACAAAAAAAAAATGAGTTGTTCCATCCAATGGTCCTCGTTAATTTGTGTGTGTCGACGTTGCACCGTTATATCGAGAAAATTGTGGCGATCTTGGCTAGTATGCTAAGCTTCTAATTTTCGTGTTTAGTCTCTAATCCTCTTCTTTATTATGTGTCTCGTGATGCTAAGATATGTACCTTAGTTATGCCTTTTTAGGTGTTCCTATGTGTAAGTGACTTCTAACTTTCTCATAATTATCGCTCGAGATTCTTCATCCGTGGCGTGTTGTCTCGTAGTATTTTAGAGTTTCAAAAAACTTACTCTTTCCATACGTTAGGAAATAAGTAATAACTCACGTGATAAGGTGCCTACTAAATGCCTTGAACATCAAGTCTCATGGAGGCATAATAATATAACTTAGTTTTTTGTTTATATCTTTGTGCTTCTTGGCACAATTTGTCATTATTATTCTTTAGTTGATGGGACGAGAAGAGCAAAATCTATAAAACATTGATGATAATATCTCATTTATTACTCTTTTTATTTCTCCGGTGAACAAAAATGAACTTATTATTGGACAAGAACTCGGAGATCAGCTAGAAGCGGCGCCGCTAGGAAAGAACTGCTGCCCGTAGGAAGCAAGGTTCACTATAGCCTGTGCGTTTAAATAACTCGGGAGTAGTTGTTGTTGCTTGAGCTTGTTGCAGAATCTGTTGTTGTTGAACTTGTTGAAAGATCTGCTGCTGCTGAACTTGTTGCAAGATCTGTTGTTGCTTGAACTTGTTGCAAGATCTGTTGTTGTTGCACCTGCTGAAGTGTTTGGTGTTGCTGCACCTGTTGAAGTGCCTGATGTTGCTGCACCTGCTGCAATGTTTGTTGTTGTTGTACCTGTTGCAACATATTCTGTTGTTGCACTTGTTGCAGCATGTTCTGTTGTTGCACCTGTTGCAACATGTTCTGTTGTTGCACTTGCTGAAGTGCTTGTTGTTGACGGACTTGCTGCACTTGTTTGTTGTTGTTGCGCTTGTTGAAGTATTTGTTGTTGTTGTACCTGTTGAAGAATCTGTTGTTGTTGCACCTGTTGCAGTACCTGTTGCTGTGCAAATGACGATGTCCAAAATTGTTGTGGGTAGGCTTGTTGGAAGATCAAAGCGGAAGACGGAGAGATGTACTCCGACCATGGGTTAATTAGAGCTGTGGACGATGGGAAGTACTTGTGGAAAAATTGTTGCTGAAGCCGCACTCATTGAAAGGGCGAGGAGAGCAAAAAAGGCAAGCATCTTCGCTGCCATTGTAGCTGAGATTTTGCTTTGTGTTGTTCTAACTTCTAATTTGGCTACTAGAGTAGTGATTTCGGTGATTGACTATGGCTATCTTGGGTCCTATTTATACACGCTAGGCAATAACCTGAGGGAGTTCGAGATAAGGCCGGATGACATGGCATCAAGTCAATTTTGTCATTTTTCAGAAGCATATCTGATATGGTGGAAAGATAATTGTTACTTTTGTTTTCTGGATTTTTCTTCATATCCGCGGTAGGAAAGTGTGCGAGCCCACCTTTGTAAAAGTGAGGCTATTCGGTTGCGATTTTGTTGGTATTTTCCACTCGGTTTGTGCACAAGTTTACATAAGTACTTGTTATGTCATCTGGTTATCTTGATGCTTTCTTACCCGTAGGTAGAACCATTGGATGTATCTATCTGGCAAGGTCAATATAAAACGAAATGATCATTTCCTTTTGATATTTTCATGTTATTAGGAAGCAACCGGCCACAAATTTCACATAATATGCTAATCTTAGAGATATTTGTACACTCTACGATGTGAGAAAAATGATTTTGTACGTTTGGGATAAACGGGCATGGAAGTCCAACATTTTCCAATGAAATTTATTCAAGTTTACGTAAGTCATTTTCTATTCATGTCCCGTATTGGTAGCTTACCAAGAATGATTTGCGCTATAAGCTACCTTGAATTATTTCGTGTGATCTAAATTCTGCCAACTATCTTACTCTATGCGTATTTCCCGTTCGTGAGTGGCGAATTTAATTCGTAGCATTTTTATCAACAAAAAGTAATATTTCATTTCTCTCTCTGAAAACAAAATAAGTGAAAGTTATGTTACTAAATTAAAATTATGAGTGATTAATTGTGAATAGAAACGAACATACAATGCAATGTAGTTCGAAAAATTTGGCCTTATGATCGTTCATTTGTTAATAAGAACAAAAAAAAAATGAGTTGTTCCATCCAATGGTCCTCGTTAATTTGTGTGTGTCGACGTTGCACCGTTATATCGAGAAAATTGTGGCGATCTTGGCTAGTATGCTAAGCTTCTAATTTTCGTGTTTAGTCTCTAATCCTCTTCTTTATTATGTGTCTCGTGATGCTAAGATATGTACCTTAGTTATGCCTTTTTAGGTGTTCCTATGTGTAAGTGACTTCTAACTTTCTCATAATTATCGCTCGAGATTCTTCATCCGTGGCGTGTTGTCTCGTAGTATTTTAGAGTTTCAAAAAACTTACTCTTTCCATACGTTAGGAAATAAGTAATAACTCACGTGATAAGGTGCCTACTAAATGCCTTGAACATCAAGTCTCATGGAGGCATAATAATATAACTTAGTTTTTTGTTTATATCTTTGTGCTTCTTGGCACAATTTGTCATTATTATTCTCTAGTTGATGGGACGAGAAGAGCAAAATCTATAAAACATTGATGATAATATCTCATTTATTACTCTTTTTATTTCTCCGGTGAACAAAAATGAACTTATTATTGGACAAGAACTCGGAGATCAGCTAGAAGCGGCGCCGCTAGGAAAGAACTGCTGCCCGTAGGAAGCAAGGTTCACTATAGCCTGTGCGTTTAAATAACTCGGGAGTAGTTGTTGTTGCTTGAGCTTGTTGCGAGAATCTGTTGTTGTTGAACTTGTTGAAAGATCTGCTGCTGCTGAACTTGTTGCAAGATCTGTTGTTGCTGAACTTGTTGCAAGATCTGTTGTTGTTGCACCTGCTGAAGTGTTTGGTGTTGCTGCACCTGTTGAAGTGCCTGATGTTGCTGCACCTGCTGCAATGTTTGTTGTTGTTGTACCTGTTGCAACATATTCTGTTGTTGCACTTGTTGCAGCATGTTCTGTTGTTGCACCTGTTGCAACATGTTACTGTTGTTGCACTTGCTGAAGTGCTTGTTGTTGACGGACTTGCTGCACTTGTTTGTTGTTGTTGCGCTTGTTGAAGTATTTGTTGTTGTTGTACCTGTTGAAGAATCTGTTGTTGTTGCACCTGTTGCAGTACCTGTTGCTGTGCAAATGACGATGTCCAAAATTGTTGTGGGTAGGCTTGTTGGAAGATCAAAGCGGAAGACGGAGAGATGTACTCCGACCATGGGTTAATTAGAGCTGTGGACGATGGGAAGTACTTGTGGAAAAATTGTTGCTGAAGCCGCACTCATTGAAAGGGCGAGGAGAGCAAAAAAGGCAAGCATCTTCGCTGCCATTGTAGCTGAGATTTTGCTTTGTGTTGTTCTAACTTCTAATTTGGCTACTAGAGTAGTGATTTCGGTGATTGACTATGGCTATCTTGGGTCCTATTTATACACGCTAGGCAATAACCTGAGGGAGTTCGAGATAAGGCCGGATGACATGGCATCAAGTCAATTTTGTCATTTTTCAGAAGCATATCTGATATGGTGGAAAGATAATTGTTACTTTTGTTTTCTGGATTTTTCTTCATATCCGCGGTAGGAAAGTGTGCGAGCCCACCTTTGTAAAAGTGAGGCTATTCGGTTGCGATTTTGTTGGTATTTTCCACTCGGTTTGTGCACAAGTTTACATAAGTACTTGTTATGTCATCTGGTTATCTTGATGCTTTCTTACCCGTAGGTAGAACCATTGGATGTATCTATCCGGCAAGGTCAATATAAAACGAAATGATCATTTCCTTTTGATATTTTCATGTTATTAGGAAGCAACCGGCCACAAATTTCACATAATATGCTAATCTTAGAGATATTTGTACACTCTACGATGTGAGAAAAATGATTTTGTACGTTTGGGATAAACGGGCATGGAAGTCCAACATTTTCCAATGAAATTTATTCAAGTTTACGTAAGTCATTTTCTATTCATGTCCCGTATTGGTAGCTTACCAAGAATGATTTGCGCTATAAGCTACCTTGAATTATTTCGTGTGATCTAAATTCTGCCAACTATCTTACTCTATGCGTATTTCCCGTTCGTGAGTGGCGAATTTAATTCGTAGCATTTTTATCAACAAAAAGTAATATTTCATTTCTCTCTCTGAAAACAAAATAAGTGAAAGTTATGTTACTAAATTAAAATTATGAGTGATTAATTGTGAATAGAAACGAACATACAATGCAATGTAGTTCGATAAATTTGGCCTTATGATCGTTCATTTGTTAATAAGAACAAAAAAAAATGAGTTGTTCCATCCAATGGTCCTCGTTAATTTGTGTGTGTCGACGTTGCACCGTTATATCGAGAAAATTGTGGCGATCTTGGCTAGTATGCTAAGCTTCTAATTTTCGTGTTTAGTCTCTAATCCTCTTCTTTATTATGTGTCTCGTGATGCTAAGATATGTACCTTAGTTATGCCTTTTTAGGTGTTCCTATGTGTAAGTGACTTCTAACTTTCTCATAATTATCGCTCGAGATTCTTCATCCGTGGCGTGTTGTCTCGTAGTATTTTAGAGTTTCAAAAAACTTACTCTTTCCATACGTTAGGAAATAAGTAATAACTCACGTGATAAGGTGCCTACTAAATGCCTTGAACATCAAGTCTCATGGAGGCATAATAATATAACTTAGTTTTTTGTTTATATCTTTGTGCTTCTTGGCACAATTTGTCATTATTATTCTCTAGTTGATGGGACGAGAAGAGCAAAATCTATAAAACATTGATGATAATATCTCATTTATTACTCTTTTTATTTCTCCAGTGAACAAAAATGAACTTATTATTGGACAAGAACTCGGAGATCAGCTAGAAGCGGCGCCGCTAGGAAAGAACTGCTGCCCGTAGGAAGCAAGGTTCACTATAGCCTGTGCGTTTAAATAACTCGGGAGTAGTTGTTGTTGCTTGAGCTTGTTGCAGAATCTGTTGTTGTTGAACTTGTTGAAAGATCTGCTGCTGCTGAACTTGTTGCAAGATCTGTTGTTGCTGAACTTGTTGCAAGATCTGTTGTTGTTGCACCTGCTGAAGTGTTTGGTGTTGCTGCACCTGTTGAAGTGCCTGATGTTGCTGCACCTGCTGCAATGTTTGTTGTTGTTGTACCTGTTGCAACATATTCTGTTGTTGCACTTGTTGCAGCATGTTCTGTTGTTGCACCTGTTGCAACATGTTCTGTTGTTGCACTTGCTGAAGTGCTTGTTGTTGACGGACTTGCTGCACTTGTTTGTTGTTGTTGCGCCTGTTGAAGTATTTGTTGTTGTTGTACCTGTTGAAGAATCTGTTGTTGTTGCACCTGTTGCAGTACCTGTTGCTGTGCAAATGACGATGTCCAAAATTGTTGTGGGTAGGCTTGTTGGAAGATCAAAGCGGAAGACGGAGAGATGTACTCCGACCATGGGTTAATTAGAGCTGTGGACGATGGGAAGTACTTGTGGAAAAATTGTTGCTGAAGCCGCACTCATTGAAAGGGCGAGGAGAGCAAAAAAGGCAAGCATCTTCGCTGCCATTGTAGCTGAGATTTTGCTTTGTGTTGTTCTAACTTCTAATTTGGCTACTAGAGTAGTGATTTCGGTGATTGACTATGGCTATCTTGGGTCCTATTTATACACGCTAGGCAATAACCTGAGGGAGTTCGAGATAAGGCCGGATGACATGGCATCAAGTCAATTTTGTCATTTTTCAGAAGCATATCTGATATGGTGGAAAGATAATTGTTACTTTTGTTTTCTGGATTTTTCTTCATATCCGCGGTAGGAAAGTGTGCGAGCCCACCTTTGTAAAAGTGAGGCTATTCGGTTGCGATTTTGTTGGTATTTTCCACTCGGTTTGTGCACAAGTTTACATAAGTACTTGTTATGTCATCTGGTTATCTTGATGCTTTCTTACCCGTAGGTAGAACCATTGGATGTATCTATCCGGCAAGGTCAATATAAAACGAAATGATCATTTCCTTTTGATATTTTCATGTTATTAGGAAGCAAAGTTAACCGGCCACAAATTTCACATAATATGCTAATCTTAGAGATATTTGTACACTCTACGATGTGAGAAAAATGATTTTGTACGTTTGGGATAAACGGGCATGGAAGTCCAACATTTTCCAATGAAATTTATTCAAGTTTACGTAAGTCATTTTCTATTCATGTCCCGTATTGGTAGCTTACCAAGAATGATTTGCGCTATAAGCTACCTTGAATTATTTCGTGTGATCTAAATTCTGCCAACTATCTTACTCTATGCGTATTTCCCGTTCGTGAGTGGCGAATTTAATTCGTAGCATTTTTATCAACAAAAAGTAATATTTCATTTCTCTCTCTGAAAACAAAATAAGTGAAAGTTATGTTACTAAATTAAAATTATGAGTGATTAATTGTGAATAGAAACGAACATACAATGCAATGTAGTTCGAAAAATTTGGCCTTATGATCGTTCATTTGTTAATAAGAACAAAAAAAAATGAGTTGTTCCATCCAATGGTCCTCGTTAATTTGTGTGTGTCGACGTTGCACCGTTATATCGAGAAAATTGTGGCGATCTTGGCTAGTATGCTAAGCTTCTAATTTTCGTGTTTAGTCTCTAATCCTCTTCTTTATTATGTGTCTCGTGATGCTAAGATATGTACCTTAGTTATGCCTTTTTAGGTGTTCCTATGTGTAAGTGACTTCTAACTTTCTCATAATTATCGCTCGAGATTCTTCATCCGTGGCGTGTTGTCTCGTAGTATTTTAGAGTTTCAAAAAACTTACTCTTTCCATACGTTAGGAAATAAGTAATAACTCACGTGATAAGGTGCCTACTAAATGCCTTGAACATCAAGTCTCATGGAGGCATAATAATATAACTTAGTTTTTTGTTTATATCTTTGTGCTTCTTGGCACAATTTGTCATTATTATTCTCTAGTTGATGGGACGAGAAGAGCAAAATCTATAAAACATTGATGATAATATCTCATTTATTACTCTTTTTATTTCTCCGGTGAACAAAAATGAACTTATTATTGGACAAGAACTCGGAGATCAGCTAGAAGCGGCGCCGCTAGGAAAGAACTGCTGCCCGTAGGAAGCAAGGTTCACTATAGCCTGTGCGTTTAAATAACTCGGGAGTAGTTGTTGTTGCTGAGCTTGTTGCAGAATCTGTTGTTGTTGAACTTGTTGAAAGATCTGCTGCTGCTGAACTTGTTGCAAGATCTGTTGTTGCTGAACTTGTTGCAAGATCTGTTGTTGTTGCACCTGCTGAAGTGTTTGGTGTTGCTGCACCTGTTGAAGTGCCTGATGTTGCTGCACCTGCTGCAATGTTTGTTGTTGTTGTACCTGTTGCAACATATTCTGTTGTTGCACTTGTTGCAGCATGTTCTGTTGTTGCACCTGTTGCAACATGTTCTGTTGTTGCACTTGCTGAAGTGCTTGTTGTTGACGGACTTGCTGCACTGTTTGTTGTTGTTGCGCCTGTTGAAGTATTTGTTGTTGTTGTACCTGTTGAAGAATCTGTTGTTGTTGCACCTGTTGCAGTACCTGTTGCTGTGCAAATGACGATGTCCAAAATTGTTGTGGGTAGGCTTGTTGGAAGATCAAAGCGGAAGACGGAGAGATGTACTCCGACCATGGGTTAATTAGAGCTGTGGACGATGGGAAGTACTTGTGGAAAAATTGTTGCTGAAGCCGCACTCATTGAAAGGGCGAGGAGAGCAAAAAAGGCAAGCATCTTCGCTGCCATTGTAGCTGAGATTTTGCTTTGTGTTGTTCTAACTTCTAATTTGGCTACTAGAGTAGTGATTTCGGTGATTGACTATGGCTATCTTGGGTCCTATTTATACACGCTAGGCAATAACCTGAGGGAGTTCGAGATAAGGCCGGATGACATGGCATCAAGTCAATTTTGTCATTTTTCAGAAGCATATCTGATATGGTGGAAAGATAATTGTTACTTTTGTTTTCTGGATTTTTCTTCATATCCGCGGTAGGAAAGTGTGTGAGCCCACCTTTGTAAAAGTGAGGCTATTCGGTTGCGATTTTGTTGGTATTTTCCACTCGGTTTGTGCACAAGTTTACATAAGTACTTGTTATGTCATCTCGGTTATCTTGATGCTTTCTTACCCGTAGGTAGAACCATTGGATGTATCTATCCGGCAAGGTCAATATAAAACGAAATGATCATTTCCTTTTGATATTTTCATGTTATTAGGAAGCAAAGTTAACCGGCCACAAATTTCACATAATATGCTAATCTTAGAGATATTTGTACACTCTACGATGTGAGAAAAATGATTTTGTACGTTTGGGATAAACGGGCATGGAAGTCCAACATTTTCCAATGAAATTTATTCAAGTTTACGTAAGTCATTTTCTATTCATGTCCCGTATTGGTAGCTTACCAAGAATGATTTGCGCTATAAGCTACCTTGAATTATTTCGTGTGATCTAAATTCTGCCAACTATCTTACTCTATGCGTATTTCCCGTTCGTGAGTGGCGAATTTAATTCGTAGCATTTTTATCAACAAAAAGTAATATTTCATTTCTCTCTCTGAAAACAAAATAAGTGAAAGTTATGTTACTAAATTAAATTTATGAGTGATTAATTGTGAATAGAAACGAACATACAATGCAATGTAGTTCGAAAAATTTGGCCTTATGATCGTTCATTTGTTAATAAGAACAAAAAAAAATGAGTTGTTCCATCCAATGGTCCTCGTTAATTTGTGTGTGTCGACGTTGCACCGTTATATCGAGAAAATTGTGGCGATCTTGGCTAGTATGCTAAGCTTCTAATTTTCGTGTTTAGTCTCTAATCCTCTTCTTTATTATGTGTCTCGTGATGCTAAGATATGTACCTTAGTTATGCCTTTTTAGGTGTTCCTATGTGTAAGTGACTTCTAACTTTCTCATAATTATCGCTCGAGATTCTTCATCCGTGGCGTGTTGTCTCGTAGTATTTTAGAGTTTCAAAAAACTTACTCTTTCCATACGTTAGGAAATAAGTAATAACTCACGTGATAAGGTGCCTACTAAATGCCTTGAACATCAAGTCTCATGGAGGCATAATAATATAACTTAGTTTTTTGTTTATATCTTTGTGCTTCTTGGCACAATTTGTCATTATTATTCTCTAGTTGATGGGACGAGAAGAGCAAAATCTATAAAACATTGATGATAATATCTCATTTATTACTCTTTTTATTTCTCCAGTGAACAAAAATGAACTTATTATTGGACAAGAACTCGGAGATCAGCTAGAAGCGGCGCCGCTAGGAAAGAACTGCTGCCCGTAGGAAGCAAGGTTCACTATAGCCTGTGCGTTTAAATAACTCGGGAGTAGTTGTTGTTGCTGAGCTTGTTGCAGAATCTGTTGTTGTTGAACTTGTTGAAAGATCTGCTGCTGCTGAACTTGTTGCAAGATCTGTTGTTGCTGAACTTGTTGCAAGATCTGTTGTTGTTGCACCTGCTGAAGTGTTTGGTGTTGCTGCACCTGTTGAAGTGCCCGATGTTGCTGCACCTGCTGCAATGTTTGTTGTTGTTGTACCTGTTGCAACATATTCTGTTGTTGCACTTGTTGCAGCATGTTCTGTTGTTGCACCTGTTGCAACATGTTCTGTTGTTGCACTTGCTGAAGTGCTTGTTGTTGACGGACTTGCTGCACTGTTTGTTGTTGTTGCGCCTGTTGAAGTATTTGTTGTTGTTGTACCTGTTGAAGAATCTGTTGTTGTTGCACCTGTTGCAGTACACTGTTGCTGTGCAAATGACGATGTCCAAAATTGTTGTGGGTAGGCTTGTTGGAAGATCAAAGCGGAAGACGGAGAGATGTACTCCGACCATGGGTTAATTAGAGCTGTGGACGATGGGAAGTACTTGTGGAAAAATTGTTGCTGAAGCCGCACTCATTGAAAGGGCGAGGAGAGCAAAAAAGGCAAGCATCTTCGCTGCCATTGTAGCTGAGATTTTGCTTTGTGTTGTTCTAACTTCTAATTTGGCTACTAGAGTAGTGATTTCGGTGATTGACTATGGCTATCTTGGGTCCTATTTATACACGCTAGGCAATAACCTGAGGGAGTTCGAGATAAGGCCGGATGACATGGCATCAAGTCAATTTTGTCATTTTTCAGAAGCATATCTGATATGGTGGAAAGATAATTGTTACTTTTGTTTTCTGGATTTTTCTTCATATCCGCGGTAGGAAAGTGTGTGAGCCCACCTTTGTAAAAGTGAGGCTATTCGGTTGCGATTTTGTTGGTATTTTCCACTCGGTTTGTGCACAAGTTTACATAAGTACTTGTTATGTCATCTGGTTATCTTGATGCTTTCTTACCCGTAGGTAGAACCATTGGATGTATCTATCCGGCAAGGTCAATATAAAACGAAATGATCATTTCCTTTTGATATTTTCATGTTATTAGGAAGCAAGTTAACCGGCCACAAATTTCACATAATATGCTAATCTTAGAGATATTTGTACACTCTACGATGTGAGAAAAATGATTTTGTACGTTTGGGATAAACGGGCATGGAAGTCCAACATTTTCCAATGAAATTTATTCAAGTTTACGTAAGTCATTTTCTATTCATGTCCCGTATTGGTAGCTTACCAAGAATGATTTGCGCTATAAGCTACCTTGAATTATTTCGTGTGATCTAAATTCTGCCAACTATCTTACTCTATGCGTATTTCCCGTTCGTGAGTGGCGAATTTAATTCGTAGCATTTTTATCAACAAAAAGTAATATTTCATTTCTCTCTCTGAAAACAAAATAAGTGAAAGTTATGTTACTAAATTAAATTTATGAGTGATTAATTGTGAATAGAAACGAACATACAATGCAATGTAGTTCGAAAAATTTGGCCTTATGATCGTTCATTTGTTAATAAGAACAAAAAAAAATGAGTTGTTCCATCCAATGGTCCTCGTTAATTTGTGTGTGTCGACGTTGCACCGTTATATCGAGAAAATTGTGGCGATCTTGGCTAGTATGCTAAGCTTCTAATTTTCGTGTTTAGTCTCTAATCCTCTTCTTTATTATGTGTCTCGTGATGCTAAGATATGTACCTTAGTTATGCCTTTTTAGGTGTTCCTATGTGTAAGTGACTTCTAACTTTCTCATAATTATCGCTCGAGATTCTTCATCCGTGGCGTGTTGTCTCGTAGTATTTTAGAGTTTCAAAAAACTTACTCTTTCCATACGTTAGGAAATAAGTAATAACTCACGTGATAAGGTGCCTACTAAATGCCTTGAACATCAAGTTTCATGGAGGCATAATAATATAACTTAGTTTTTTGTTTATATCTTTGTGCTTCTTGGCACAATTTGTCATTATTATTCTTTAGTTGATGGGACGAGAAGAGCAAAATCTATAAAACATTGATGATAATATCTCATTTATTACTCTTTTTATTTCTCCAGTGAACAAAAATGAACTTATTATTGGACAAGAACTCGGAGATCAGCTAGAAGCAGGCGCCGCTAGGAAAGAACTGCTGCCCGTAGGAAGCAAGGTTCACTATAGCCTGTGCGTTTAAATAACTCGGGAGTAGTTGTTGTTGCTGAGCTTGTTGCAGAATCTGTTGTTGTTGAACTTGTTGAAAGATCTGCTGCTGCTGAACTTGTTGCAAGATCTGTTGTTGCTGAACTTGTTGCAAGATCTGTTGTTGTTGCACCTGCTGAAGTGTTTGGTGTTGCTGCACCTGTTGAAGTGCCCGATGTTGCTGCACCTGCTGCAATGTTTGTTGTTGTTGTACCTGTTGCAACATATTCTGTTGTTGCACTTGTTGCAGCATGTTCTGTTGTTGCACCTGTTGCAACATGTTCTGTTGTTGCACTTGCTGAAGTGCTTGTTGTTGACGGACTTGCTGCACTGTTTGTTGTTGTTGCGCTTGTTGAAGTATTTGTTGTTGTTGTACCTGTTGAAGAATCTGTTGTTGTTGCACCTGTTGCAGTACCTGTTGCTGTGCAAATGACGATGTCCAAAATTGTTGTGGGTAGGCTTGTTGGAAGATCAAAGCGGAAGACGGAGAGATGTACTCCGACCATGGGTTAATTAGAGCTGTGGACGATGGGAAGTACTGTGGAAAAATTGTTGCTGAAGCCGCACTCATTGAAAGGGCGAGGAGAGCAAAAAAGGCAAGCATCTTCGCTGCCATTGTAGCTGAGATTTTGCTTTGTGTTGTTCTAACTTCTAATTTGGCTACTAGAGTAGTGATTTCGGTGATTGACTATGGCTATCTTGGGTCCTATTTATACACGCTAGGCAATAACCCGAGGGAGTTCGGATAAGGCCGGATGACATGGCATCAAGTCAATTTTGTCATTTTTCAGAAGCATATCTGATATGGTGGAAAGATAATTGTTACTTTTGTTTTCTGGATTTTTCTTCATATCCGCGGTAGGAAAGTGTGTGAGCCCACCTTTGTAAAAGTGAGGCTATTCGGTTGCGATTTTGTTGGTATTTTCCACTCGGTTTGTGCACAAGTTTACATAAGTACTTGTTATGTCATCTGGTTATCTTGATGCTTTCTTACCCGTAGGTAGAACCATTGGATGTATCTATCCGGCAAGGTCAATATAAAACCAAATGATCATTTCCTTTTGGTATTTTCATGTTATTAGGAAGCAAAAGTTAACCGGCCACAAATTTCACATAATATGCTAATCTTAGAGATATTTGTACACTCTACGATGTGAGAAAAATGATTTTGTACGTTTGGGATAAACGGGCATGGAAGTCCAACATTTTCCAATGAAATTTATTCAAGTTTACGTAAGTCATTTTCTATTCATGTCCCGTATTGGTAGCTTACCAAGAATGATTTGCGCTATAAGCTACCTTGAATTATTTCGTGTGATCTAAATTCTGCCAACTATCTTACTCTATGCGTATTTCCCGTTCGTGAGTGGCGAATTTAATTCGTAGCATTTTTATCAACAAAAAGTAATATTTCATTTCTCTCTCTGAAAACAAAATAAGTGAAAGTTATGTTACTAAATTAAAATTATGAGTGATTAATTGTGAATAGAAACGAACATACAATGCAATGTAGTTCGATAAATTTGGCCTTATGATCGTTCATTTGTTAATAAGAACAAAAAAAAATGAGTTGTTCCATCCAATGGTCCTCGTTAATTTGTGTGTGTCGACGTTGCACCGTTATATCGAGAAAATTGTGGCGATCTTGGCTAGTATGCTAAGCTTCTAATTTTCGTGTTTAGTCTCTAATCCTCTTCTTTATTATGTGTCTCGTGATGCTAAGATATGTACCTTAGTTATGCCTTTTTAGGTGTTCCTATGTGTAAGTGACTTCTAACTTTCGCATAATTATCGCTCGAGATTCTTCATCCGTGGCGTGTTGTCTCGTAGTATTTTAGAGTTTCAAAAAACTTACTCTTTCCATACGTTAGGAAATAAGTAATAACTCACGTGATAAGGTGCCTACTAAATGCCTTGAACATCAAGTTTCATGGAGGCATAATAATATAACTTAGTTTTTTGTTTATATCTTTGTGCTTCTTGGCACAATTTGTCATTATTATTCTTTAGTTGATGGGACGAGAAGAGCAAAATCTATAAAACATTGATGATAATATCTCATTTATTACTCTTTTTATTTCTCCAGTGAACAAAAATGAACTTATTATTGGACAAGAACTCGGAGATCAGCTAGAAGCAGGCGCCGCTAGGAAAGAACTGCTGCCCGTAGGAAGCAAGGTTCACTATAGCCTGTGCGTTTAAATAACTCGGGAGTAGTTGTTGTTGCTGAGCTTGTTGCAGAATCTGTTGTTGTTGAACTTGTTGAAAGATCTGCTGCTGCTAAACTTGTTGCAAGATCTGTTGTTGCTGAACTTGTTGCAAGATCTGTTGTTGTTGCACCTGCTGAAGTGTTTGGTGTTGCTGCACCTGTTGAAGTGCCCGATGTTGCTGCACCTGCTGCAATGTTTGTTGTTGTTCTACCTGTTGCAACATATTCTGTTGTTGCACTTGTTGCAGCATGTTCTGTTGTTGCACCAGTTGCAACATGGTCTGTTGTTGCACTTGCTGAAGTGCTTGTTGTTGACGGACTTGCTGCACTGTTTGTTGTTGTTGCGCCTGTTGAAGTATTTGTTGTTGTTGTACCTGTTGAAGAATCTGTTGTTGTTGCACCTGTTGCAGTATCTGTTGCTGTGCAAATGACGATGTCCAAAATTGTTGTGGGTAGGCTTGTTGGAAGATCAAAGCGGAAGACGGAGAGATGTACTCCGACCATGGGTTAATTAGAGCTGTGGACGATGGGAAGTACTGTGGAAAAATTGTTGGTGAAGCCGCACTCATTGAAAGGGCGAGGAGAGCAAAAAAGGCAAGCATCTTCGCTGCCATTGTAGCTGAGATTTTGCTTTGTGTTGTTCTAACTTCTAATTTGGCTACTAGAGTAGTGATTTCGGTGATTGACTATGGCTATCTTGGGTCCTATTTATACACGCTAGGCAATAACCCGAGGGAGTTCGAGATAAGGCCGGATGACATGGCATCAAGTCAATTTTGTCATTTTTCTGAAGCATATCTGATATGGTGGAAAGATAATTGTTACTTTTGTTTTCTGGATTTTTCTTCATATCCGCGGTAGGAAAGTGTGTGAGCCCACCTTTGTAAAAGTGAGGCTATTCGGTTGCGATTTTGTTGGTATTTTCCACTCGGTTTGTGCACAAGTTTACATAAGTACTTGTTATGTCATCCGGTTATCTTGATGCTTTCTTACCCGTAGGTAGAACCATTGGATGTATCTATCCGGCAAGGTCAATATAAAACCAAATGATCATTTCCTTTTGGTATTTTTATGTTATTAGGAAGCAAAAGTTAACCGGCCATAAATTTCACATAATATGCTAATCTTAGAGATATTTGTACACTCTACGATGTGAGAAAAATGATTTTGTACGTTTGGGATAAACGGGCATGGAAGTCCAACATTTTCTAATGAAATTTATTCAAGTTTACGTAAGTCATTTTCTATTCATGTCCCGTATTGGTAGCTTACCAAGAATGATTTGCGCTATAAGCTACCTTGAATTATTTCGTGTGATCTAAATTCTGCCAAATATCTTACTCTATGTGTATTTCCCGTTCGTGAGTGACGAATTTAATTCGTAGCATTTTTATCAACAGAAAGTAATATTTCATTTCTCTCTCTGAAAACAAAATAAGTGAAAGTTATGTTACTAAATTAAAATTATGAGTGATTAATTGTGAATAGAAACGAACATACAATGCAATGTAGTTCGAAAAATTTGGCCTTATGATCGTTCATTTGTTAATAAGAACAAAAAAAAATGAGTTGTTCCATCCAATGGTCCTCGAAGCAAATCTCGAGCTGGCCAGCCCGGAGAAAGGTGAAGCACTCCTATTATACGTGTCAAGCAAAACACTTCGCAGTCAATGCAGCTCCGGTACAGGAAAAAGGATAAGAACAATAATGGACAAAAATGGAAAGGAAAAGGAGCTTTTTCAGCAGTACTCGCTATACTTCGTCAACGAAGCACCGGCAGGATCGAAGCTGTTCTACTCGGAGATGGAAAAAATATGTTGTGCAGTAGTCATGGCGGCCGGAAGTTAAGGCATTACTTCGAAGCACATAAAATCGGTGTCCTCACCAACCAGCCCTTAAATGACATCTTTGGAAACAGAGAGGCCTCGAGCAGAGTTGGAAAGTGGGCAATGGAGTTGTCCGAGCTGTTATTGACTTCGAAAGACAAAGCGCAGCAAAGTCACAAGTATTAGCAGACTTCGTGGAAGATCGGACAGCACCGGGATACTCGGGCAAAGGTCCCGTAATGGAAAAATTCTGGGTAATACCATGCGACGGCGCCGGTATCGCAGTGGTAGTCACCTCACCCTCGGGAAGTACGTGGCCGGACTAGAATTTGAAAGCGAGGATGACATATGGACAAACAACATTGCAGAGTACGAAGCAGATCTGCTGGGGCTTAGAAAAGTAAGGGCATTGGGCGTGAAAAGCTACAAGGTGAAAACGGACTCAAGGGTAGTCGCAAGCCACATAGACAAGGATTACAAAACAAGAGAACCCTTGCTTGCGAAGTGCCTGCTTGAGGTCGGAGGAATGGACAAGTTCTTCAAAGGATTTGACGTTGAGTACGTCGAAAGAAAAAACAATGAAGAGGCGGACGCATTGGCCAAAGCAGCAGCAAAAAGATAATCACTGCCCGCCGACGTCTTTTATTAAGTAATCACAAAGCCATCAACCCGAAGCACGCAAGGCGAAGCAAATCTCATACAAGCAATAGCCTCGCAAGACCGGAGAGCACCTCTCATGGCCTTCATCAACGGCTATTACCAACCGGAGTCGAAGGCGGAACAGTTCGAGGTTGCAGCAAAGGGCGTGAAGCTACCAAATACTGCAAGGGGAATTGTACAAATCCAGGATATCTAGCCCATTACTCAAGTGCCTAAGCCAAGAGCATGAAAAGCAACTCCTCCGTGAGATTCACTCCGGAACTTGCGGCTCGCACATCGGCGCTCGCGTCCTCGCAGATGAAGGCAGTAAGACAAGGTTTCTTCCGGCCCAGCATGGTAAAGGACGCAAAAGACACAGTCAAAACATGTGAAGCCTACCAGAAAATATCGGGGAAGCACTCGGCCCCGTCGCAGCTATCACAGCTTATCATGCCCATCCGGCCACTTCGCAAGTGGGGCATGGACATTGTAGGCCAACTCACAATGGCGCAGGGAAATTATAAGTACGCAATAGTGGCAGTCAAATATTTCTCAAAATGGATCGAAGCCAAAGCAGTCACAAACATCTCAAGCACCCACAGTAAAGAAGTTCCTCCGGCAAAACATCGTCCGTAGATTCGGAGTACCAAACGAGATTGTCATGGACAACACCAAAAATTTCGACAACGAGCTCCTGCGAGAGTATTGTCATGGCCTAGGAAGGGAAAGTGGGCAGAGGAGCTACCAGCCATAGTCCGGTTGCACAATACAACTCACACCATTCAGGCTGCTATTCGGCGAAGAAGCCATGATACCGTAAGAAATCAAGAACAAGAGCACAGGTCAACAACTAGCTACGACGGACAAGTCGAAGCCATATCAAATGACATGATGGAAATAGATAGGCTCGAAGCAACCGAAAGCCTAGAAAAGTATCAAGAAGAAACTAGAAAGTGGAGATACAAAAAGTTAGTCCCAAGGGCCTACAACTTGGGAGACCTGGTCCTAATCGAACTCAAAGAACGAAGCCAAGGGAAAGCTCGAACCGAAGTGGCAGGGGCCATATATCATCGCAAAGGTCGGAAACCCGGGATCCTACAGGCTCAAGTCTATGGATGGCGCCGAGCTACAACACTCTTGGAACACCGACAATCTCCACATGTTTTACATTTAAAAGTATAAATTGTAAAAACATAGCTTCGCGTACTATAAGCGAAGCCGTGAGTAGATTTTAAATTTCCTACAAAAAGACCGTACTCTTTTCCTCGCAGGGGAAGCCCCGAAAAGGGCGTGAGGTTTATAACGATGCGGCATGTGTAATAGCAGCTACAATCAATATAAAGTTGCATTCCCAAATCGAAGCAAAACAGTCAAAACAACTCCCAAAAATAATGGAAGTCCGAGCATTCGACAACGAGGCAGCACCTGACCAAATAGTTGTACTCCTCCGGGCATAAGCAATACACCAGGAGTAATAGCTACCAAAATCACTCCATCTAGCAAAAAACAAAAACCCCAGAGAGCTAGCTGCAAAAACCACTCCGTCGGGCGAAAAACAAAAGCCTCGGAGAGCTGGCTTGCAAAAACAATCACTCCGTAGGACAAAAGCAATATACCCTAGAGTACAAGCCATTAAATTAAACGTTGCGTAAAGCCGCAAAGGGGCTCGTGTTTTCATTCGAAGCAAATCTGCACCTCGTCCCTAAATGGCTAAGTGGGGGGGGGAGGGAGTGGCATTTCATTTGAATAAAATGTTGCGTAAAGCCGCAAAGGAGCTCGCGTTTTCGTTCGAAGCAAATCTCCACCTCGCCCATAAACGGCTAAGTGGGGGGGGGTGGCGTTTCATTTAAATAAAACGTTGCGTAAAGCCGCAAAGGGGCTCGCGTTTTCGTTCGAAGCAAATTTGCACCTCGCCCTTAAACGGCTAAGTGGGAGGAAGTGGCGTTTCATTTAAATAAAACGTTGCGTAAAGCCGCAAAGGGGCTCGCATTTTCGTTCGAAGAAAATCTGCACCTCGTCCCTAAACGGCTAGGGGGTGACGTTTCATTTAAATAACACATTGCATAAAGCCACAAAGGGGCTCGCGTTTTCGTTCGAAGCAAATCTGCACCTCGCCCCTAAACGGCTAAGGGGGGTGGCGTTTCATTTAAATAAAACGTTGCGTAAAGCCGCAAAGGGGCTCGCGTTTCGTTCGAAGCAAATCCGCACCTCGCCTCTAAACGGCTAAGGGGGGAGTGGCGTTTTATTTTAATAAAACGTTGAGTAAAGCCGCAAAGGGGCTCGTGTTTTCATTCGAAGCAAATCTGCACCTCGCCCCTAAACGGCTAAGTGGCGGGAGTGACGTTTCATTTAAATAAAACGATGCATAATGCCGCAAAGGGGCTCGTATTTTCATTCGAAGCAACTTCGCTTCGCCTCTAAACAACTAAGCCATTCGGGATAGAAACCATCGACCACCAATTGTTATTTCATAAAATACACATTACAAGTGGACTCGAAGGCCGCTCCGAATAAAAAGGAAACAAAAATGAAAAAGGGCGGACCAATGTTTCGCCTTTGCGCAGCAATCGGTGAAGCAATACCGCAACAGCCACTAGCGCCCGAACCTCCTCCCAACCGCAGAAGAACCGCCCGAAGTCGAGCAAGGAGCTCCTAATCACAGCTAGAAGTGTCGAAACACGACGGGCTGCCCTCGTATAGCCAAGCGAAGAGTCGAGCACGACAGGCTACCGCACGCGCCCCCCCCACCCCATGAGGGGACAGGGCGCGCACAACGCGCTCCGTGCGAAGCTGAAGTCGTTTGGCGAAGCGTGCCACGGACCCATTGAAGTCGATTGACGAAGCGCGGCCTACAACTCAGGGTTCGAAGCCCTCACCTCAAGGAGGACGCCCCAAATCGGAGGAAACCTTAAAACCCATGCTACGGAAGCGAAAACTACTAGAGGCACGAACATAGCACCCACCCCTCTCCGGTTTTTATACACAGAACGAGGAGCCTCGCGACAAAAAGAAAGTCACGAGGTGAACAACGAACATCAAAAAGCGGCTAAGTGACACACCACAATGAGTCACCCTTATCCATAAAAGTGAAAAGAATCGTGGCACTTACAGAGCCAAGACTGTCAGCTCTATAATTTACAAAGGCAAACCTTGCCTCTCTGTTCAAGCACACACTAAGAAACTGAAAATAAGCCAAAAGATAAAACTAATGCGAGGTCATGCCGAATCCGCCGAGCCGGAAGACCCATCGCTTTGGCCGATTGTGTCCCCTTCGCTGCCAGCACCTTCGCCCGCAAGGCCCAAAGACTGAAAACAAAAATGGAAAATAGTAAGCAAGCACGTGAAGGCAAGTAACAAGCACCAAAACAAGAATAATGAAGGACAGCTACCTTCGCAACAGCAGCACGAGCTTGCACACGAGCCTCCTCGTAACCATGGCCAACCCAGTACTCCTACTGTATCCGCCTCGCAGCAAGGCGTGAAGTATAGCTCGCCCCTTCGCGACTACCCGCCCCAACCACTGTCCTCTTAGGGTCACTTAACGCCTCGACGTGGCAGCACCCCACACGCTCGAGCTGGTTGAGTGCAGCCTTGACGGAGTACAGGGAGGCATAGTGACTCCGCTTCTCCATGACATCCGGTACAACAGGATGCTGGACCACAAGCCAATCCAGAAACGAGGCCACCGGATCCTCGCACCCCAAAGACTCGTACGGAGGAACGAAAACTCCAACCCCGTTGAGCGAGGCCGCAAAAGCAGCGCCAGTAGAATCACTCTGTCACGCAAGAGTGTCCTGCCATGCACGCGAAGAGGATCTAAGATTGCTATTCTCAGCCTTAAGGGCCTCGAGCTGCGCCTTGACAGTGGCAAGCTCCTCCCTGATCTCAACAGCAGCTTGCGCTTCCTTCGTCGCAAGCTTTTCAGAGCAACTCAGCTCACCACGGAGACGGGCATTCTCTTTGTCTCGTTTCGCTAGATCCCGGGCCAGCTGAGTTGACCGAGCTTCGCGCCCAGCCAAGGTCACCGCGACTTCGTCCCCGCGGCAAAGGCGAAGTTACAGCTCAGCCATTAAGGCCCAGTCCGAGCACGCGGGCAGCAGCGGGTCAGCAAACGGGTTGGGCAAAGCCGCATCCCCCATCGGCACGAAGTCAGCATCGCTGGCATGAACTGCGAAGCAATGCAAGCAAGCAGCAAAAATGAGCCACGAAGCAAAAGCTAAAACAGTACCTTTAAGCAAAGAGGCAAGGGATCGATAAACCTGTCGGAGAGGCCACGACCTCACGCGCAGCTACCAGCACAAAGACCCCGCTAGCCGTTGGCAGTAGGTGCGAAAGTACCAGCCGAACATCCGGCATGACAGTCGACCGCACGCTTGAGCCGCCACGCCGATGCAACCGACAAGTTACAGCCCCGCGTCTCGGGAGGAGTAGCGGCTCCGCTTCGGGAAAGTACTTTTCGGGACAAAAGGTCGACACCGTTAGCCCACCCAAGTAACGGAAGTTTACACCTCTTAATTGAAGCAATCGGACCCTCTTCGACCTCCCGCTAAGGATAAGGAATGCCGGAATGGTGAAGAATCCGAGTTAAACCGGCCTCGAGTCACGGTTCGTTCCTCGAACCAGCCAATGCTCCGCGGTAGAATAGCTGCCACGAGAAAAAGACTATCCTCCTCAAGACGGAGTACCGCGAGGCAAAGTAAAGAATAAGTGTAAGTAACCTAAAGAGTCGGAGAAGCGAAGACCAAGCGAATTAAGACAAAAGCGAAAGAACAAGAGTCGCTAGCAGCAAAACTAGGTCAAAAGCAAATCTTCACCAAGGGCTAGAAAAACTTTCACTGCGAATGGCTTTATATAGACAGTAGCAAAACCTAAAGAGCGCGGACAGCAACCGGCGGCACCATCGCCGACTTCATCTCACGGCCCCCAAGGTGGGCCAATCTAAGATGCTCGTAGTAGAAACCCAAGGCCCGTGGCGGCATCGAGGTGCAAAAAGGCCAAAGCCAAAAAGCTAATATTTGTAGTCGACGAAGCAAGCAAGTCGGGCAGCAAATTCTGGGGGTTGGGGGGGGGTGTAACATTTTCCCTCGCTCGCTCGCCCACACCGTAGTAAAAATTTTGAGCGACTTCCCTCAACTCGCACGCGAGGGAGCTCATCCCTCAAGGGGCTACTGTTGGGGGCCTAGCGCAGAGTTCACCTAGGCGGATACTAAGTGCTTAAGCGAGGCATCGTCCTGTCGTGCTCTCCAGCCCTAGCGCCAACCAAGTTGCCGATCATGGGGGACGAGAACATTGTCCGAATTGCCCTCGGAGTTACCGCCTCTCGCAGTATCGAGGGCAACCGGCTAAGGGTGGAACTGTCATATAAAGTTGTGGTTCCCTACAACTATGAAAGAAGACCAAGAGTCACTTGTAAAGACACATGCAACAGCGTTGGCTCGGTCGGATTCCTCATCGGCGCGGTCCTCGCGCGCTCACCGCTCCGTGCCAATCAATCCAATCTGTCCCGCTCCGTCGCAGCCTTCTTCTTCGGTAAGTTGAACGATAATAGCTCTAGGTGGACTTGCACTAGTATTATGAAGACTTGAAAGAACGTTTGACGGTTGTCCTCAAAGTCACTTTCAGGCTCGGAAGAGCCGCTTAGCGCTGAAGTTTTCCGACGGAATCTGCCTCACGATCCAAAGGCCCAAAGCGGATTGCGAAGATAGGAGCAAAGTTGACGTCGAACGAAGATGCCATCGAGCTCGCTAGAAATCTCATCGGGAGCCCCAGCTCCCATTCAGGGTTCAAATCCTGGGTGATGCATAATTTGTGGGAAAAAAGGAGGACCGAGTATGCAGCTCGGGCTCTCAAAAAATCCCTCGCTGTGCCTCCCTTTGATTAGCACCCGACCCGTGGCAACGATGTCGGCCCGGCCCTAGGGGCTGGGGGCAGTGGACGTCGGCCCAGCGTACGTGTGAGCTGTCGTGGAGGCCGGGGTTCGGTGGATTTTCTCGGTCCGGCGCAGCTAGACTTCTTCTAGTAATGCAACACCGCCGGGGCGGTCATTCCCGACCGGCCGAGTTTTTTTTTCATCGGGAGCCCCTTCCCGGTGTGCCGAATGTCGAGGTTTTAGCTCAGCATTAAACTACCTAGCCCCACATGGATTTGGAATTCAATGGTGCAACACAATAACACAAAGGGATTTACACAGGTTCGGACCCCTCAATTGAGAGTAGTACCCTACGTCCGGTATGAGTTGTATTGCCTTAGCAGATTGCTATTGCGTAGATTGTGCAGATTGTTTTTGAGGGATCCCTGCCCCGTCTTATATATCCAGGGAGACAGGGTTACATGCAGAATCCTACTTGGTTACAATGTTTCGTATAATCGGAAACTCTATCTCTAAGCTTCCTTATCAATTTAGAGTCCTACTCGGCCGGTCTTGTACTTTCCTTGGGGATTATGCCGGATTAAGTCCGTAGAACTGTCCGCATCTATTTCTATACCGGTATATGGAACCGTTTGATATCTTGTATTGGTTGAACAGCACTCGTGGACCCTTCCGATTGGTCGTATGTCTTCAATGTGCCACCATGTCCTTGATGAACAATCTTCTCGAGTAGTGTATACCCATAGGGTAAGTACTCGACACATGAGATATTTGGAAGATATATAGCTCCAAAGCTTTATTACTGGACAAACTGCGCCAAGTCTTGTTTACGGACAGTCGCACGACTTGAAACTTGTGGCCTCCTCCTTGGCTAACCCTAACCACCGCCTCCTCCCTAGCTAACCCTAACTCGCGGCTTCCTCCTCCTACCACTAACGAGGCTAAGGAACGAGGTTGAGGTTTGGGTTGGGGTTGGGGTTTCTTCTTCCTCCTTCACCGAATATGGAGGATCTTGTGACACCCCAAATTCAAACCATAATTTAACTATAATTCGTGACTTATTTAAATTTTTAGGATTTACGATTCATGAATTACTGAAAGCAAAAAATATTAAATTAATTAAACTAGAGAGGGAAATTGGAATTTTTGAAAATTATAAAATGAACTTGATAGTCATTGTTGATTTGAATTCTTTTATTTTTGAGTGTCGATGCTTCCTTCAAAACTCCACAATACTTCGAAATCCAAACCAAATCCAAATATACAAAAATTCCCGGGAAAAAGGAAAATCTTTTCCCTTCCCGGGCCGCCCCTCCTTCCACGGCCCATGAACCGGCCCAACAAACTCGGCCCACACGCAGGCGAGTGGCTAGGAGCGTGCCATGTCGCCTCTTCTCCCACCTATCACCACCACCTCCCGTGACACCTCCCGACGCACACCGCCGCCTAGCCCGGCCGCGCCAACTCACCACGGCAGCGCCCTCCGTCTCCGGGACCCCCCCTACCCCGGCCCCCTCAATCCCTCGCACACCGCATCGGCGTCATTGCTTCCGCAGAATTCCCTCCGCACAACATCGTTGCTCATCGCCACTCGCCTAACCGACGCCACGTGCTGCACAAGCATCACCGAACCCCCCCCCTCGCTTTTGCTCCTAAGCAAGCATGTCGTCCGGGGCTCCGGGCCAAGCCACCGCTCGCCCGTGACGCACCCCGACACCATCGTCGTCCCGGACCTCGCCTCCCTCCGGGTCCCTTCCCTCCTATAAAAGGCGCCTCACCGAGCTCCTCCCTCCGCGCCGCCGCTCGCCTCTCCTCCGCATGCCCGAGCCCCACCTCCTCTTGCGACCCCGCATGCCCTTAAGCCACCCCGGCACCACAAGCCCCTCTGCACCGCGCGCCACCATCCGCCGTCGTGTTCCCTCAACGTCGGACACCACTAACGCTTTCCCCAGCCTGGCACCGCCGCTTCTCGTATCAGTATGCCCCCACACACACGCCCGACCCCTCAAACACCGAGCTCTTCGCACGTACAAGTAGACGCTCCGGCGCTCGCGCCTCGGCCCACCTCTCGGTCACCTCGCCCATCCTCACCGCTGCCCACAGCCTGCTATGCCTTGTTGTCATATGTGTCATACTTTGGTGGACGATATGCCTTGGTGTCATATTCGTTAGACGATATACCTTGGTGTCATATTCCCCGGACCCTCGGACTTTATGGTGGAGTTGTGGGTGTGCCTAGTTGCTATGGAATCGTTATGTACTTACTTGTAAAGAGTGCATAGCTTGTGGGTAAAATGTACCAACCTCTGCAGAGTGTATAACTATATGAATGTCCGTTGTCATGGTATATTGACACGCAAACCTTGAGCTCTCGTCGATTAGGCACATAAACTACCTCCTTGACTTGTGAGTGGGCGACCTTGTGCCCGTGTCTTGGAAATGGTGTTGGCCCGATGAGCCGTAGCCGTTATGACCTTCGGTCGGAAGGCTCAACTAAAATTTATGGGAGCTATCGGGATTGATGAATATCTCCCTAGGTCCAACCGACTAAAAGATAATAAATTATTTTTCTTCTTCCAAAAACCTCCTTGATTCTTCAGTGAGTCCTTGCATACACGCTTTTCCGTAAAACTCGAACATTTTACTCATACCTTGACCACAACCCCAAATGCATATATATACCCTTGCTAGAGGTGGAGCTTGCCTAGTACCTTATGTATTCACGGTTTGTTCATTGTGATTTTTAGTGGACAAACTTTAGAAGAGATAGAGACGATTAGGTTTCGTCGTATGCTCAAATTTCCCGTGAATGATTGAAGTGATCATCTTTCATGCCCATTTCTGATGCATACTCTTGGAATGTTAATTAGCTATGTTTAGTAAGTCCTCCGTATATCCTCGTATTTTAGTAATGTATGAATTTGAGACTATCCGTTTGTGCGTACCAACTATTGATCCAGGGATTGGTACAGGATGCACGAGACCCTTTCCCGGGAGGGGTATCACAAAGCTCGGGAGGCAGCGTTGACTAGCGGTAGGCCATGGTCCGGCAGGGCAACGCGACGATGATTGCGCCGTCGCGGGCGCTGGTGGCAGGAGGGCGATGGGAAGGGGCGGCAGCGGGGAGAGGACACCCAACTAGTTAGTGGCGCTAGGCATGGTGACAGCGACAGCATGGTGGGCGGTAGCGGTGTGTGCGGGTGGTGCGACGTCAGTCGCGGAAGATGGTTGAGGACGAGGGAGGGGTCGAGGGCGGGCGGCTCCGGCACCGGGCGAGGCGCCAAAGTCATAGGTGGAGGCGGCGGGGCGGGGATTATGGCCGGATGCAAGTTTCTTTTTGTGCGGCCGGCCGCAAATTATCAGGCCCAACAAACTGGGATATCAAGCCTAGGTACACATACCTATGTTACTTTCAGAAACAATTAATTTGCTTATGCATAGATATCAAAGTTGACTAGTCGAGGGTTACACAAAAAAAAAGTCAGACTAGTCGAGGATGCGTTATTATGGTGTGTGTGTGCGCGCCCACGCGAAACACAGTACAAATGCAGGTACTCAACAACAGATCAGTACTCACGAATAGATGTAAACTAGCTACAGGTTCCGTCGAATGCCAAAGTCGTGTAGATCAACGTGGATGACTCGATTCCAATACAATATATATGCTGAGAGTGACGCAACAAGAAAACGCGCTTGCTCAACCTCCCAGTAGGTGCAGCCTTGTCGGCGGTAACCACAAGCATGGTGTATTATGTGAACTCAATTGCAGTGCAGCAAATTGATTAACTCGAGATAACACGAGTTAACTTGAAAATCGATGTGGCATGGTAGGGCCAACACGGGAACGAACAACACCAACCCGGATGTGAAATCGTGAATTGGGTTTTTGGTTTTCCTGCGTCTACCTCTCGTCCCATCGATCCTGGGCCACGCGCATACAGCCCACTTTGAACTGAAAGGCCCAACTAAACCATGACTGCATCCTTCTTCAGGCCGTCGGCCGAGAAGAAAAAACGAAACGCTGAGCCGCCCGAACGGGCCCGGGAAGCCACGCTTTATTAGCCCCATACCGCGGATGATACGAAACGTGAGCTTATTCATAAAGTGGTTAAACCGAAGGTGCAGCGTGCCTCCCTACGGGCACACCCGATGCAGTGAGGGTGGAGCAACGTGTGGTATGCACGCTTCGCAACACACAAAGAAAGGATGATGGGTCAGGTTCGTGTGTGTAGTTTTTAGGCTTCTTCTCACTGCAATCTCAAGATTGCCCCCTTTCACTTCGCAGTGCAGACTGGCCACTACCACCACCACCCAATAATGTTCTCACCTCGTCACCTTTCACTGCTTACAAATCGCACTACACGTGCGGGTTGCTAATAAAATATTGTTTTAGGTTATGGAGAAATCTAAAATTTCGTTATAAGCTATACAAATTTTCATCGTGCTAATTTAAGCATCAATAGTTTTATTCCTTCAAATTCGCAACGTTTTGGGTTCACAGGAAGTTGGTCATAGACCTGATCCAACCCACACATGACGGTCCATATTGAGATTTTTTTTGGATGGTTGAATCCTTAACGGGTGATGTGGGTTAACGAGTTGATAGAGAACGCATACGTTTTAATATAAATAGATATGTTTGAATTTACAGGATGCTGGTCATCACTATGTTTATATGCCAAACATGCTATTTGAGGAAATTTCTGATTATTCCTACTTTCAAGAAAGTGTTTTTTCCAAACAGACTATTTTGCAGAAAACAGATCAATCCACCGTAAATCTAATTCTATGCCCTGACAGCAATTATTTCACACATCCATCATATTATTTTGATCTCATTCTTGTTCGTGGATCACCTGCACAACAACAATATTCAGGTGCAACATGGCTACTCGTCCTCAGTCTTCAGTTTCTACATTATCTACATTTAACATACCTGAAACCATGACCTCTTCCTTAGCCTAAGCTTACAAAGAGTGTGCAGTAAAAGCAGAGAAATATCAGGAAATTATTGTTTAGAATTTATCTACACCATCTCCTAACTGCAGGAAATTGATAAATGAGGCACCATTTCCTAATTACGGGAAATTGATAAATGAGGAAACCTAGTACTCTTAACACCATTGGCGCATATATAAAAGATCAACCTTGCCTTGTCATCTTTCCTTCAAAGGGTGAAATGTTCTTATATGGAAAGGTTACTACTGTAATTAATTTACTGCTCGGAGGACAAGAACAATGTCAATATTAATAGGGCAATGATGGGTCATTTTCGCCTCTTTGTTAATGACATGGAGCTCAAAGCAGTGGTGGACCCATAAATTTTGTAGAATCTGAGCGAAAATTGCAACAGATATCACGTCCACACAAGCATAACCATCAATAATGTAAGCATAGGTGAAGTTTATATGTTACAAACCTGATCTTAGTTTCCCTTGCCTTCATTTAACTTTTGGATAAAATCCACTTTACTCTCTCCAACTATGACTAAAATTCAGATAACCCCTAAACTATTGTTTGACTTGTTTTACTCCCACAATTCGATAAAAAATTCATTTTATACCTTTTATTGGTATTCTAATCCCAATTTACTGTTGTAGACGGGGATTAAGCTGTAATTTTTGTGTCAACTGACACACGTTTTGTCGGATATGACTAGGTAACCAGCGTGACATGTAACATCATCTACAAACTCGATAATAGGGTGTGCCCTCTCACCTTCTCCTTTCTCATAGGTGTTTTCAAGACACTCGGTCACTAGGAGCTCGCGTTCACTAATGCATCCATGCTGCTCCCGTTGAATCTTGATCATTGCGATGTTATCGACCTCGTCCACCATTAACATCCTATAACTATAGCCAAGTTATATTTCTCATCATGTTGTTGTGTGAGTGAACGGGAAAAGTAGGTTGTGCACAAAAAAAAGCTCTATACAAGCATGTGTTATATGATCCGTTCACCACATTTCACAATCTAGGTTTGAGATTGTGTGAAAATCTTAGCTTAGTTTCAATCCATATAAGTAACTTGGGATTAAAATACAGATAAAAGGTATAAAATGAACTGTTTTATTGAATTAGAGGGGTAAACCAAACCAAATAATAATCGGGGTTATCTGGACTTTGATCATACTTGGAGGAAGTAAAACGAACTTTATCCTTTATTTTTATAAACCTTTCATTATCATTTTCGATTTACTAAAAGTTTAGAAACTTTGAATTGGTATGATTTGTACTGGTTACCATTTGTAAACAGTCCGATTCCGATACGATGGTATTGGCTGTTGATTGAAAGTTTCTTGATCAACTAGAAATTAGCAAGTCCTATTCCAATTTTGAAAACGATACACTGTTTGGCCCCGAAAACGAACACCGTTAGGCCAAACCGAATTTACTGATTAAAAACAAATAACTCTTTGAAAATTGGGAAAGAACGGAACTACCCTTCTATCTTTCTTTCCTCTTAAACGCGGCCAGCCCAACGCTACTTCGTGCCATTCTCTCTCTCTAGACACACACACACCCTAGCCCGTTGCGGCGGCTGGACTTCACTGGCGCGGGGCCGGGGCGAGCGGGCAGCACACCTCGGGCGAGCGAGACGAAGCCGAACTCCGAAGTCATGCAGAAAACGCGATTGCTCAGCGGCTCCCTGCCAGGGCGCAACGCCGTCCGAGGAGAAGGCCACACCTTCGGAAGTGGAACATCACCAGCACGTGTCGTCCCCAAGGGCAGCCGGCTCTATCTCCACTCCATTGCTGTATCTGGAACCAAGGCAGCTTTTCTTTTTATCTCGAACAAGGCAGCTGAGGAAACATGAAAATCAATTCACCCGTCGTGGTAGAGCGAACACCATCAGACGCGAAATCGTGAATTCGGTTCCCGCGTCCGCCTCTCGGCCCATCGAGCACCGGTAACTCTGGCTACGGCCCACGCTGAAGCGGAGCAGGCCGTGGGCCAAGAAAAAGATAAAACGGAAACGCGGCGCCAGCCGTTCGGGAGCCGAGCCGAGTATTAGGCCCATACCGCGGAGATTACGGGACGCAAACGACCTGATAACGTGTCTAACCGAGAGTAGCGCGTGCCTCCCTACGGGCACACCCGACGGAGTGCGAAGGTGGTGCGGCGTGCGGTCCGCACGCTTTGCAGAAAAAACAACGAGGAAACGATGTGACTGGTTTCTGGTTGTGTTGGTTGTGTTGTGTGTGTGTGCGTCATCTTCACGGCAATCTGAAGAACTGGCCCCCTTCACCTTGCCGTGCAGATTGACATTGATCACACACCACGACGCCACACATCGAATTCTCATCGTCACCTTCCACTTCGGTTAACAAATCGCGCTACACGTGCGGCTTGCTAGCAAAACAAATTTTTTGGACAGCCACCAATTACTCGATTCAAAATTTTATATGGCTTGCTAGCAGGTCTTGTGCAAAACTATACAGATTAGGAAAAAGAACAACTTTACAAGGAAACACGCATGTTCACCCCACGAGCACTTGGAGCTGCGGCCTGCACCAAGTCCTGCCGTACTTGATCTGCTTCCTGATGACCATCTTGTCTTCCTCTGTCCAGGGGCACTCCTGCTGCCGCACCAGCTCCCAGTCCCACAGCCCCTTCTCCGTCGCGCACCAGTCCTTGAGGAGCACGACGCGTTCCAGCGCCTTGCACACCCTTGCCAGGTACCTCATGAAGAAGACCTGGCGCCACGTCCGGCCGAACCCGGCCAGGACCACCTCCCTGAGGTGCCGGTGCCGGAACCCGGACCGCGCCGGCCAGCTCACCTCGTGCCCCGGCAGTGGCCCGTCCTGCCGGGTCGCCGGTGCGACGTGGATGTGCAGCACCCGGAGGTGGCGCGCGGCGAGCAGGAGCAGGCGCGGCACGCACGCGACGTCCCACGACGCCGGCACGTCGGCCACGAGGAGCCGGGTGAGCCCGTCCAGCCGCGAGCCCAGCGCGCGCGGCGCCACCCACCGGCTCGGCCCGGTGAGCCGGACGGCGAGGGCGGCGAGCGTCGGCGGCGCGTCGTCGAGGAAGCAGCCGAGCTCGCCGTGGGCCCGGGTGGCGACGTCGTCCGCGAAGGCGAGGTTCACGCGCGCGAGCCGCGGCACGGCGCCGTACCGGAGCCGCACGGCGGTGGCGAGGCACGCGAGCTGCTCCAGCGACGGGAGGTCGCGTAGGTGGATCTCCGTGAACGAGCAGCCGTCCACGACCAGCTCCATGAGCCGCGAGCCCGGCGCGCTGATCACGAGGCGGCGCTTGTTGTCGTCCCCGGCGCAGCGGCACGACACGAGGCGGAGCCTCTGCAGCGGGGATCGGGACGTGAACAGGCCCCGGTACGTGGCCAGCGGCGTGCACGCCGGCATGTCACGGAGCACGAGCTCGGACAGCGCCGCGTACCGGTGGACCGGCAGCACCGTGCAGTTGGCCAGAGTGAGCCGGCGCATGCGCGACCGGTGGAGGTCGTCGTCGAGCAGGTGGTGCGGGAACGTGTACGCGGGCCCACCACTGGCATCAACAATGAGCGTCGGCGGCATGGCGACGAGCTCGAGGTCCTCCACTCCCCACGCCGCGATCGCCGTCAGGATCAGGCGGTCCACGGCGCAGCATTTGCCGTCTTCTTCTTCGTCGTCGTTGGTGGGGAAAGGGGAGAAGAACTCGACGCGGAGGCTCTTGGCGCGCCGCCACCGCCGGTCACGTTCGTTGCCGTCCTCCGCTGATTCCGACGACAGGAGGAGGCCGTCCACGCCGCCGGCGAGCGCGCGCATGGCGCGGCGCTCGCATTGCGAGATGACGGCGTCGAGCTCCCGGACGGCGGCGGCGGCGGTGCGCGCAGGGTCGCAGCCGCGGCGGACGGCGAGGGCGCGGTGGTAGCGCGGCGGGAGCACGTCGCGGACGCGGAGGTCGAGAGCGGGGAGGTCGCGCGGGAGGCGGGCCCACCGCCTGGCGAGGACGGCCGTGGACAGCGCCGTGCGGGTGTCCAGGCGGCGCAGGATCAGGCGGAGGAGGTCGTCCGACAGCTCGCTCAGGCGGTCGGCCGTACGGCGCCTCATGATCCGTGGCATGGTGGATTTGGTCGTGAACTGGTAACTAAACTGTTTCGGGATCTGCGGTTCGGTCGAGCCCTTTATCGTGTGTGAGCGTACACGGATTTGGGTTTCGAGATCACATCCGACTCGGGCCGGAGCTCGCAGTCACCCCCGGGAAGGAGCCGCCGCCGCCGCGCAAAACCCTAGCAGGCCTGCCGCCGCCACTCCTCCTCGGGGCGCAACCATGGTGGCCGCAAAGAAGACGAAGAAGTCTACGGACAACATCAACAACAAGCTGCAGCTTGTGATGAAGAGTGGCAAGTACACGCTCGGCTACAAGACCGTCCTCAGGACCCTCAGGAACTCCAAGTGAACATTTGTGGTGGAGGAACACAAGGAAGACGTCCCGCTATGTGTGAGGAGCGCCCCAAGGCGCGGAGGCTCACGCTTGCGCCGGCGCCGACTAGGGCCGTGGATAGCGCGACGGCGCCGCAGAGCTCACCGGTAGCCGCGCAGCAAGCCACGGTGCGGCCGCTGGGCTCTCGTTTCTGGGCATTGTCGGAGGACCTCAGCTCGGACGATGAAGATGAGATCTCAGACGATGCTCCGGCAACACCTGCTGTCATTCCTTCACCGTTGGCAGAGAGCGGGGTTCTAGGAGCCAACCATGACGTGGTAAGTACCGCTAAGCCGGTTTCTACTAACAATCTGGTTGCCTCGTCCCGTAATTCTGCAGGCAAGGACAGAAGCTGGACGCTGGTGGCGCGGCGGGGAGCTCCACAACGGTTTGGGACCCCCAAGCGTTGGAAAGGTCCTTTGCCGCCGCGTAGGGCAACGCCGCCTACTTCTTTGGCGGACGTTTTCGCGCATGCAAAGGTAAACCCGAGGGGGCAGGGGCACAAGCTGGCCCGACCTCGCCGGATTCAAGCTGCGATGACGTCGAAATCTGGAGAGTCGCCGCCGGCTCTGGAGACGACGGGCTTTTTGAATTTTGAACATGGGGAACAGGTCTCCCGGGTTCCCAGGGAGGCTTGTCGGGGTGGCAGCGAACAAAGGATTAATGGGCAGTGTCTTGAGGCCCAATTAACAAAGCGGGCCCATGTAACCCAGGCTGTTGGTTCGGCTGCTCTGGCGGTTCTCCTGGCTAATGCAGGCAGGCATCGCTGGTTTAGGGTCCTCTCAACTTCAGTTCGCACTAGCAGCGATACAGCCCCTCCCGCCGGCGACCCTTGCGCTGCCCCGGCGATCGAGATTGAGTTAGTGACCTCCAGGTCCACCACCATGGATCGGGGCTTCGCTGGCTGTTTCAACAACAACGATGGGGGCTTTCACGGTCGTGGAAGGGGAAGAGGTTCTGCCTACGGAGCACCATGGCAGGAAGAAGAGGAGGCCTGGTCTAACGGAGGTGCTTTCCATGGCACGGCTGGGTTCGATCCGGGATACGGTGGCTTCGGGCGCAGACCAAGGGGCTACCGAGGTGGTCGTTTTGGCTTCCACCCCCGGGGGTACTGCGGGTCCGGAGCTCGCCGAGGTGGGTATGCTGGGCGCACTGGCCGCAATCGCGTTCCTCAGGTAACGGGGACGGCGGCCGGGTTCGCCGGCGACCTTGGGCAGAACCGGGCAGCTTTGCGAGAGCCGTCGGTGCCGGCAGGGACTATGATCCCGGCAGGAGGTGCACAAGGGACTGAAGTTCCTTCTCAGTCCAAGCCGGTAGCCTCTGCCGGTGAAGTGGTTGTAGCAGATAACAAGCAGGAGATCGAAGGTGATGGCTCACGCAATGCAAACAAGGCCAAATCTTGCAGCAGATGTTCTCAGAAAGGTCATTTAGTGGCAGATTGCACGGCAGAGTTGTATTGTGACATTTGCGATGGGAATGGGCATCCTAATCATAAGTGTCACATCCTCAAAATGCCAAGGCCAGTGGCACATGCTGTGGGTTATTCAGTGGCCGGCTTAGGCTTCTTTCACATTCCGCATGCAGGTTTCAAGAAGAAGGAATCCCGACTGGCGCGTGTCACGGCTGTGGGGGGTACACTCTCTCTTGAGCAGGTGGTCGATCAATTGAAAAGAGCGGTGCCTGGACATAACAAGTGGGATGCTATTACCCAAAGCGATGGATCTCTAGTGGTTACTTTTCCGTCAAAAGCTGAGTTACAGCGAGCTATTGGCTTTGGGAGCATGAATGTCAAGGAGAATGGCGTTCGACGGGCAAGAGGTTGGAATTTGCTGAATGGATTGATAAAGAGGAGGGGTTTTTACTTCCAAAGGTGTGGGTGCATGTTCAGGGCATCAGCAGGAAGTATAGGGAGTTCTTGAACCTTTGGGCTATTGGTTCTCTTTTGGGTTCCACCCAAATGGTGGACATGAAATCTACTCGTAAGAATGATTTTGGTAGATTACAAGTGGCAGTTTTGGATCCTAAATACCTTCCCTCAAACTTGGATGTCGTCATTGGTGACCGTTATTTTGAGCTCTCTTTTGAGTTTGAGAAGAAAGGCGTGGACGAACATGGTGAATTGGTGGATCTCAACTTTGGCAATAATGGGGATGAGGGGAATGAGGATATGGATCATGACGGCTCTCTAGAGGACAATGATCTTGATAGGATCTCAAAAAAAGCTAAGAGTGATGAGCCACCTTTGAAGGAAATCGATCAATCTGCGATCAATGACACAAATAGCTCTCAACCCCCAAATCAAGCTTTGGAAGATAAGCTTCGGGCATTGGCGGAAGAGATTCTGGATGATGCTTGTGATAAATGGATTGAGGTTTGTGCGGACAAGGTAATGGCGGAGGACGAGGATATGGATATTGATGGGTCTTTGGAAGATGTTATCCCGGAAGATGAGTCCGACGATGAACCGGATGTTGAGCAGGTTGCTGAACAGCAGCTCGGGCAGCAGGACGGGCAGCAGCTCGGACACGTAGCCGGACAGAAGGTCGGGCAGCGGCGGGCGGCAACCGGGCAGGTGGCCGGCAGATAACCGGGCAGGCGGCAGGGCAGCAGGTTGGGCAGCGGCTCGGGCAGGAGACCGGACAGCAGCTCGGGCAAGTGGAAGGGCAGCTGTTTGGGCAAGCGGACGAGCAGTGGTCCGGGCAGATTGCTGGGTGGCAGCCTGGGCAGGGGACCGGGCAGCAGCTCCGGAAAGATGACTTGAAACAGCTCGGGCAGGTGGCCGGGCAGGAGATCGGGCAGGTGACCGGGCAGGAGAACGGGCAGCAGATCGGGCAAGTGGACAGGCAGCTGCTTGGCCAATCGGACGGGCAGCGGCCTAGACAGGTTGCCGGGCGGCAGCTTGGACAGGGGACCGAGCAGCAGCTCGGGCAAGAAGACTTGCAGCGGCTCGGGCAGGTGGCCGGGCAGGAGATCGGGCAGGCGACCGGGCAGATGGCCGGGCAATTGCTCGGGCAGCAGCTCGGGCAACCACTCGGGCAGGTGGCCGGGCAAGGAAGGTTGCACTCCGGGAGGAGATGATAAGGGAGGCAACAACAATTAGGGAGACTAAAGACACTCCACAACGATCGAGCCCAAGGCTTATTGGCGTGGGTGATGTCAACATGATGGACAGGGCCAAGAAGCGAGCGGCTTGGAAGAACCTTGAAGAATGTACTCTCCCATCCCTCCTCGCCATACCTGATTCTATGATTGTGTCTAAAATCTCTAATATAGGAATTAAATTGGGATCAAATGATATAGAAATTGCTAGCTCGGTTTTAAGTATAAGAAAGGAGGAAACCGAACGCCTCTCCTTAATGCCTACTAGGGAGGTAGGGGAGATGGTCGTTAGTCCTGATTTAGATGATGAAACTGTTGAAGACGACTTAGAATTCGAAAACCTCACCCTAGGACACTTATGTGGTGACCTTATGGAGGAGGTATTGGATGAGGATCAAGATCGCCTTAGCTGTGATTTTGATACTGTTTTTAAAAAAAAACAAATCCAAGAATTCTAAGAAGAAACCGAAAATTAAGATAGTCCGGAAATATAAGAAAAGGGCTCAATGAAAGGCGTCTTTTGGAATAGCAGAGGTCTTACGGACTTGGCTAAACATAGGTTCCTTTACGAGACTAGTAAGGAGAGGAAGCTAGACTTCATTGCTCTCCTTGAGACCGGGAAAAAGACTACCCAAGAACTATTTTGAATAGTATTTGTGGTGGCCAAGAGTTTTTTGGCATTGGTCCCAACCTCATGGTAGGTCCGGTGGCATTTTGTTGGGCATTAATTTGGAGGTTCTTGATATCGGTAGTGTGGATGAGGGAGACTTCTATGTGAAGTTCCACGTCCGGAATAAGAGCGATGGATTTCGTTGGATTCTGGTTGCGGTCTATAGGGCTGCCCAACCGGAGTTCAAAGAAGCTTTTTTAGCGGAATTAGTCCAAAGTTGTTCGAAAGAAAATTTGCCAATGATCGTGGGAGGAGATTTTAATATCATCCGTTCCACGGATGAGAAAAACAACGACAAATATAATGATAGGTGGCCTTTTCTGTTTAATGCTGTAATTGATAGCTTAGACCTCGAGAGAATTGGAACTATCTAATAGGACTTTCACTTGGGCCAATTCCTTACCCACACCGACGTATGAGAAGCTTGATCGTATTCTAATGAGTACAGAGTGGGAGTCTAAGTACCCCTAGCCACTGTTCAAGCGTTAAATCGAGAGATATCCGACCATACAACGTTACTTCTCGATACAGGCAACGGAACTCACTCAAACAAGCAACCTCTATTTCGTTTTGAACTCGGTTGGTTAATAAGAGATGGGTTCCGAGATTTGGTGACAAAAGTGTGGGAAAATGAAACAAGAGGTAAAACACCGCTTCAAAGATGGCAATTTAAGATCCAAAAGCTTAGGCAATTCCTAAGGGGTTGGGCTAAGAATGAGAGTGGGTCTTATAAGAAAGAGAAGGAAAGTATAATTAGGAAAGCGGATGAACTTGATAAAAAAGCCGAGAAAGAGCCTCTTAACCCTTCCGAAGTGGATCTCAAGAATTGCTTAAAGCAACGTCTTGTCCACATGCTTCGCGAGGAGGAATTAAAATGGTACCAAAGAGCAAAAACCACTAAAGTGCTGTTTGGAGATAGCAATACAAAATATTTCCATCTTGTGGCTAATGATAAACATAGAAGAACTAGGATTTTTCGCTTAGAGCAAGAAGAGGGGATCATAGAGGGGGATGATAACCTCAAACGGTTTATTACCAACTATTACAAAGGCTCTATTTGGTCCTTCGGATAGTAACAGCTTCTCTCTTGACGAAAGCCAAAGAGATGACATTCCTCAAGTATCTCATGAGGAGAATAGTATTCTCACCGATGAGTTCTTAGAAGAAGAGGTTAAGAAAGCAATTTTTCGGATGGAGCATAATAAGGCACCGGGACCGGACGGTTTCCGGCGGAATTTTATCAAGCCTTTTGGGAGCTCATCAAGGGTGACCTTATGGCACTCTTTGGGGAGTTTCATAAAGGACAATTGCCTCTTTTCAGCCTTAATTTTGGTATTATTACCCTTTTACCAAAAGAGAAGGAAGCTAAGAAGATTCAACAATTTCGACCTATATGCCTACTTAATGTAAGCTTCAAGGTCTTTACTAAAGTAATGACAAACAGATTGGCTACTGTGGCGGACAAAATCGTTAGACCTTCACAAACCGCGTTTATGTCCGGTAGAAACATAATGGAAGGTGTTGTTATCTTACACGAGACTATTCATGAGATGCATAGGAAAAAGATTGATGGTGTAGTGCTAAAGCTAGATTTTGAAAAAGCTTATGACAAGGTTAATTGGGCATTCCTACAACAAACACTTCGGATGAAAGGTTTTTCACCCGTATGGTGCAAATGGATTGACCAAATTGTCAAAGGGGGTAGCGTCGGGATCAAGGTGAATGATGACGTCGGTCATTATTTCCAAACAAAGAAAGGCCTTCGACAAGGAGACCCTTTATCCCCTATCCTCTTCAACCTTGTGGCCGACATGTTGGCCATCCTTATTGGAAGGGCCAAGGCCAACGGTGACTTTGATGGTGTTATTCCACACTTGGTGGATGATGGTCTTTTCATCTTGCAATATGCAGATGACACCATTCTTTTTTTGGATCATAACCTAGATAATGCCAAACACCTTAAACTAGTGTTAACTACGTTTGAGCAAGCTGTCAGGACTTAAAATCAACTTCCATAAAAGTGAACTCTATTGCTATGGTAGAGCCAAGGAATTTGAAGAGGATTATGCCTCTCTCTTTGGATGCACTAATGGAAGCACACCCTTCAAATATCTAGACATACCTATGCATCATAGGAAATTATCTAATAAGGATTGGATTGTCATAGAAGAGAAATTTCAGAAAAAGCTAGCTAGTTGGAAAGGAAAGCTCCTTTCGGTTGGAGGACGCCTTGTTCTAATTAACTCGGTGCTAACGAGTTTAGCAATGTATATGCTATCCTTTCTTGAGGTCCCTAAGGGAGTGCTCAAAAAATTGGATTATTTTAGATCAAGGTTCTTTTGGCAAAGTGATGAGCATAAAAAGAAATATAGGCTTGCTAGGTGGAGTGTGGTTTGTAGACCAAAGGATTTTTGTGGCCTTGGAATCCAAAATTTGGAAATACAAAATTCATGCCTACTTAGCAAGTGGCTTTTTAAACTCATAAACGACGAGGGCACTTGGCAAAACCTTCTAAGAAGGAAGTACTTGTCAAATAGAACTCTTAGCCAAGTGGTGGGGAAACCGGGGGACTCACACTTTTGGTGCGGTTTGATGAAGGTTAAGGACCAATTTTTTCAATGTGGTCATTTCAAGGCTAATAATGGAAAGGAAATCAGATTTTGGGAGGACATATGGCTTGAGGACAAACCCCTCAAGGTTGCCTTTCCCAACCTTTACAATATAGTAAGGAGGAAGCATGATACGGTTGCTAACGTAATCAAATCAACTCCCCTTAGTATCTCTTTTAGAAGAGCACTAGTTGGGAAGAATATTGAAGATTGGTATTCATTGGTGTCCAAAATTATAGGGCATTCTTTTAATAGGGAGAAGGATATCTTTGTGTGGGATCTAAATGCTAGTGGTTTATTTTCAGTGAAATCTATGTATAAAGCTATTATCCAAGAGGGTGTGGTTCCTTTTAATTGTCCTATTTGGAAGATGAAGGTTCCACTCAAGATTAAAATCTTTCTTTGGTATCTTGTTAAAGGAGTCACACTCACTAAAGACAACCTTGCAAAACGAAATTGGAATGGTTCCTTAAAGTGTTGTTTGTGTAGTTCGTTAGAAACTATACAACATCTTTTCTTTGAGTGTCATTTTGCTCGATTTGCTTGGAACACCATGTTCATTACCTTTGGTGCTCAACCACCGACCTCCATCTCTCATGTGTTTGGATCTTGGATTAGTAGATACCCAACTAAACTTAAGAACCAAATTTTAACTGGGGTGGCCGCCTTACTTTGGGCGTTATGGTTAAATAGGAATGATGTGGTTTTTAACAAGGAAAAATCAATCAATGTCTTGCAGGTCATTTTCAGGGCGACCCATTGGATCCGTTCTTGGTCACCGTTACATAAGGAGGAGGCAGCTCAAGAAGGCCTCAAAACCGGCTGCCGGCTGTTGGAGACAACCATCATAGAGATCTTCACAAGATTTGGGTGGCGGTTTTCAAAAAGACTCGAAACTTAAGTTCTCGGTGGTCTTTTATTTCTTTTGTCATGGTTTATGTTTGGTCTATTGCTTGTACCGTCCTTGTGGACGAGGTTGTTAATTCGCCGTTGTGCGTATCTTGATTAGAACCCTATGAGTTGTTATCCTTGAACTTTGGGTGGTAGTCGATGGACTACAAGTCTGTAAAACTTTCGCTGTGTGCATCTTTGATGCAGAGGCGGGAACCTCGGTTCCTTTATCTAAAAAATCCGACTCGGGCCGCTGTCGGGCAGGAGAGGAGGCACAGGCCCTCTAGATGACTGTTTCGGCGTCCAAGATCCTGCTGGATGGGACTCTTACACAAAACTAAACATTTTTTTTTGTTGCGAAAGCACACTAAACTAAACTTTTAGATTAGGTCAGCGTCAGTCTTTATGGAAGATTTATGGACACAATTATCTAGAGTGACACTTCATCTAAAAATGTTTAAACCAGGATGAAACACCCCTCTCTCAATGTATAGTTTCATCTATTTTTGTTTTTAGGTTATATGCAAAGCACAAGTTGTCCGGACAACTGTGTATGCAGGGTTTAATCCTTATGCCACATCATCAAAAATACCTACATAGCACTCTATTTATTGCTCATGAAACCCTCACTCGAGACTGGACTTACAATCTCAAACAAAGGCGACTTCCACTATTCAACATTCAGCTAATAGATGCATGTCTTATAATCAACATTGCCTAAAAAATCATTCGCTTACATGGACGGAAGCGCCTGCAAACTTCAACAGCGATGTCCTCATCCACCGGACAGAGGAGCACATAGTGTTGTCCTGCTATAAGGCCATTCTCGGTAAGGTCTTTCGTTGCACTCTTTTCAAAACAAAATTTTCTTTCCAAAACAAAATTTTACGTAAGTGAGCCTGAAACCTTTCATTAGAAATCATGTGGTGACCCTGCCAGCACACTTCTCGTCACGCAACAATCGGACGCCTGGTGGGGATGACAGAGCCAGGCAGATTTGTGGCTAAATCGACAAATGCCGGATGACGGGCCAAGCAGATTTGTGGCTAAATCCACAAAGACATGTGTTTATTATAGCACGATACTAACGACGCATTACACATAACACTACACCTCTAAAAATGTTGAAACCAAATTCAACAAAAATGCATAATTCATATCTTGTACCATTATTCAAATTTTGAGGCACAAACTTAGACAATATTCAACAAAAAGAATACTCGGCATTAAATACTAGCAAGTTGTGAATCTGACATGATCACATGAACAGAAGCTACCAGCAGGCCCTCGAATTTTACAATCTTATGACAACATTTGCAAATATATTTTTGCTAGAATTTTTATGCACTAGGTGTAATTTTGAAGTTGGTAATAGGTAACAGCTAATACTTCTCTTAATCTAAGAGAGATAACAAAAACTTCAATTACTGAGAGCAACACGATTCAACAAACAATGACTTCAGGGTATTAGGTTAGCATTGAAGACTATGCAAAACACTCACACAAGAAAAAAGTATTCATCACAGCAGTCAATCAGCTACATTGTCTTGGATAACAACGGATGTTCAGTACATCAGAATTTAGTGTCTGGGCCGTCTCTGGTTCCAGGCCTCTCTCCTGCTAATTAATCATCTTCCCGTCAGTTTCCAACTTTCCATGAATTCGAACAGTGTAATGATGAAGACAAGTTAAAGAAATAGCACACTGACGAAATTTTAGGATAGTAAAACTAATAAAAGTAGCTACCAAAACGGCATTCTATTCCCAGGCCCAAACTTTTACTTCATGAAGTGCAAACAACTACCAACTGTTCTGGTGCAAGCACTAGTATTGACGTGTTTTGCCATCAAAACCTAAGTACATCGGTGAGGATTCCTCTTCCATGAGCATTCCTTAAAGTACAGGAACATGTACAGTACAAAATTTGAATGCATTTCATCAGAGACAAGCAGATATAACGCTTTGATAAAAAGAATCATTGTATATCAGTGTCTCCCTCTCCAAAATGCGGTAGCTATGGTTCCTCCTTGTCAAGTTTGCCGAGTGCTCGCATGGCAAACAACTTCTCTTCTCGAGCTCGTTTCTTCGCCAGTGCTTCCTCATCCAACACTTGGATAGGAAACCATTCTGGGAGAGTAAACCAGTTTTTACTTGCAGAGAACTGTTCTTTCAAGGCATGCCATTCAGGTGCTAGCTTCAGTGCAGCATAGTCCAATGCAGTACCAGCGGCTGCAAAGGTTACTGCATATTTCACTGCTCCAAAGTGTCCACCTGTGGTTCACAGGCAATCAGAAACAAAAAAATGACAATAGCATTTTTCAGTAGTTCATGTTGAATAAATGGTGGGGTTACACTAAGAAAAAGCTTGAGAATGTGCCAATTTAATCCTCCATCAATAGAACAGAGTTTCAGTTTTCTCTCGCAAATGTAAAGTATCTAACACTCCGAGCACATAGATACATCTAAAAGGCTCACTAGATGGAGGCTCCAGCCATCTGAAAGAGAAAAGACAAAGTATCTACCGAATGATGAAAAATACCTTCAAATTCAGTAGCATTGCTTCAACATACAGAATACAAGCAATTGAAAGATTCAACAACACTTGACTTCAGCTTAAAAGCCAACTAATTAATTTTTTGGCAAATTCAGAACACTGATGCTACTGAATAACTTATTTATAATATGCAGAACATGGTTACATAAGGATGGCAACCTCAGCAGTGTTATTATCATTCATTATTGACAGGAATTAGAACCTAGCAAGTATCAAAGATTGATCTTCAAGACCATAATCTGCATTTATTATATTGCTGTCAACTTACAGCTCATAAGGGCATGTACAACGCGTCGCCAGCCCCCGTCTGCGTGAAGGCAAATTTGCAGTTTCCCCCGCATCCACGAAGCGACAGCGACCGCGTCGTCTCGAGACGACGCTCGTGTCCCGTTCTCCCAGACGGAAGCGACGGCTACGGCACCGATGTACTGCTCGTCTCCCCTGGCGACGCCTCGGCTCGATCCCGTGCGGGTGGCGCTCGCTTGAGCGCGGGAGTTTTTCGCGGCAATTCTGCCTGCGCCCGCCATCTTCCCCTACAAAATCTCCCCCAATCTCTCCGCAGTCCTCCTCCCTTGTGGTCGCGATGTCAACGCGGGCTGGGCTCAGGAAACCGAAGAAGGGGTCAGCTGCGTCGACGGCGGCCCCAGCGCGCACCCGCTCGCGGGCGATGGTGGCGGCTCGACGGCGCCGCCCCTTCCCTAGGCCGTGGTGGTGGCTCGGTGGCGCATCCCCCATCCCTGACTCGTGCTGGCTGCTCAGGTGCGGTGGTCCCTTCCCTCGGCCATGGTGGCGGTTGGGCAGCGCCGCCCCTTCCCTTGGCTTCGCCGACACCCTTTCTACCCGTCCGTGTGCTCCTCCATCCATGTCGCGCTTCCCACACTTGGATGTCTCCTGGTGGAATCAAGATGCCGGCAGTCCTGAAGCTTCTAATCGAGTCTGGTAAGACAACTTGTTCCCCACGGGTGCTCATATATTTTCTTCCTCAGACCGATTGTTGTGAATGAACACTTTAGAATTCAGTTTCTACCAAACTGAATATTTGGAGGATAAGAATTCAGTTTAGAAATCTTTTTTTCTGTGATGGTGCAAGTGAATAGGTTATGCATTAGAGCCAGTTTAGAATTCAGTTTGTACCAAACTGAGAATTTGGAGGATAATAATTCAGTTTAGAAAACTTTTTTTGTGTGATGGTGCAAGGTTCTGAATTAGAGCTGTTTGTGAATGATTCAGTCATATAGCTGTCGATGGTGGCCAAACTGAAGTTCAGTCATATAAGCTGTCGATGGTGGCCAAACTGAAGTGGAACATGACTGAATGAATGTTCAGTTAAGTATATGTAGTGTGTACTGTGTAGTGTGTGTAATGTTCACAAGAGCAGCTCGTGGATTCACTTTAGAAGAAAAGCCAAAGATCTTTGTCCTCTCAACTCGAGGCTGTAGCAGACATGATATTTACATATGTTGCTACTTGCCTTTGCTGGTAGTATTAGTTTTGATGGTGCAAGTGAATAGCCTTTACCTTCTATTATCTGAGTACATAATGATTTGAGTTAGAAAATCTTATGACTGAATGCATTGTTTCAGATTTAGTACACATGATTTAGAAAAGGCTGCTCTAGCTGCAAATGGCAAGTTAAAGGGCTCAAGTAGCACTGATGATGGTCAGTCAAAGGAGTCTCCTATTGACCTAGATAAGTTTGATCGATATAGTAAATTTCAAGAGCAAAACAATGAAAAGCGAATGAAGCTATTGGATAGGCAGGATAAACTGTCGTCTGAGAAGCTAGAGGCCACAAAAATTGCCCACCTTACAGCTCAAGAATACAAAGAAGGAAAGAAGCTTGAAAAAGAAACAAAGATGATGGAAACTTACAACAACCTTATCTCACAAGATACAAGTTTGATGTCTGATGAGGAAAAGGCTCAGAGAGTTGATATGATGAAGTGTCTTATGAAGGCTCTTTTCTCTGAAAATAGCTGAATCGGTAAATTGTTGCAACTAAACATGTCTCACTTATGTCATTATTCCTGGAGATAATATCAAATCATATAGCAGTGAATGACATGGATTTTTATTTTCTTTCAGGAACGTATGGAAGAGATGGAGAGGCTTGAGAAGGACAAGCAAGCTGAAATCAGTTCACTTCTTTTGCTTCATATGTATCTTTTGCTTTTGAGTCATGATCATGGATGGAAGAAATTGATGTATTAATCGTATTACTTTTGAGGTCATAATCACTTTAGGGGAGCATTGCACGTGCTATGAACTATGAAATATTTTATAAATATTGACCTTTCGATTCTTAAATATGGTGTATTTCTTGCACAACTTGATGCTTGATATATTTTCTATTAAACGGCCATACAATGGTATACATAAATTTATTTATAGTTGATCTTGAGTAACATGTTTAACATTAAATTGTCTGGAGACAATAAGGTAGTCTCTGGGTTGTATGACCTGTCTGTTTACACTGTCTGTATCATTGATGAAGAGACAGACCCTGTCTGTGGGTTGTACATGCCCTAATGAGACAATACAGGGCTAATAGGCATGGAAGTATAGAAGAGAAGGAAAAAGAATGGAATGGAGTAGGCAAGCATGCATGGGTCAGGACGCCCGATGCGGCGTGGTACGTCGCTCGAGCAACCGAGGAACGCGCGACCACCGCACAGTGGAAGGGGTGGACCCAAACATAAAACTCCTGTCCTCCTTTTAATACTATTTAGCTCAACCTGAACCAATCTCAACAGGACCACATTTTTAATTGGACTTTAGCCATGATAACATGTTTTAACCATAATAATGATCAAATATCTAAGTATTGATTTCATAAGTAGGCTGTAAAATCAGTTGCATTGTCCTAACAAACAAATCTAGATTTCTGAACAAAAGTTAAAACATGACATCTGAGAAATATGCTAAAGTTTGGCCACAACAAAACTTGCCCTGGTCTACTTTCAAGTATGAAGGACAGTGTTCCATATAGTTACCAACCTTGTATTCGGCCCAAAACAGCTCCACTAGCCAGTCCACCAACCACGGAATTCATGGGGTCATCAGGTGTTGACGATCGGGCATCTCTTGCAAGCTCACGTGCTCCTGCATGGCCAGAAAAATATAATGTATTTTACTAAAACGCGGCAGTCAAATACTTTAATATACACCCGGTGACAAAATACAAATGTACTACGGTAAAATATGTCACTTTCAAAAAATAATCTGAAGACATGAAACCGAGTAATATGGATGGACGTGGATCATTAGTTATTCCATAGGTCAAGCCTTGAACAACATATTCAGGTTCTTTCTTCCAGAAATTCAAACCAGGAAAGGAAAACGTGACCTTAAATCCTTTGTTCACAAAGACAAACGTGCATAACTTTATAAAAGTTTCTTTTTCCTAAGTGCCAGGACGCTGACTAAATATGCAAGTTGAGAATTGTTTCACTGTTTCTGCAACAAGATATGAAAAATTCGTTTAGTTTTCAATGTGTTGAGAAACTTAAGCATATAATTTCGAACCATAGATGTGATATTATGATACGATTAGCTTGGAAAGGTGAAGAGAAACTATTTTCACTTAACACAGAAAACTATAAATACTTCACGAACAAGTCATCAGCAAGTCCAACATTATGATATTCTGAGAAATGGAAACCATTCTTCTTACGTTCACTAATCAAGTTCCATTGCAGTGCAAATTAACACCAAGCTTCCAGCAGGTGCTCTTAATTATTTTAGCAAGAACTTAGTCCAATGACAGCTGCATAACATCGGTACAAAAGAGGACAAGTACATCAGCAATTCTTTTTCAGTTTCTCCCATATCGCACTAGAAAGCAACAAGCTTGAACTTATGAGGAAGAAAAACTCCGAACATGTGTAATTAAAGTGCTATAAGCCTAATTCACACAGACGGATCAGTTAATCTCAAAGTTGCAAATTTCGCCGCACTAAAATCCGACTCCTCCAGCCTAGAGACCTCACCTCCGTAGCATCCGGTTGCAATGGCGAGGTTGAGGGCGTAGGTGGCGGCGGCGCGGGCAGCGCCGAGTCGCGTCCGGTGGCGCGACAGAAGCCCGAACGCAGCTCCAGCAACGCCTACACAGCATCAAAATCGACAAGACCCCACGGATCAGGAAAGCGGCATGGAGATTGAAGAAACGTATCGGTGGATAGGGACGCGGTGGATGGCTCACCACCGGCGACAGCAGGGATAAAGATCCGCTCCCTCCAGTCGTCTGAGAACGGGGCGGCTGCTCCCGTCGTCCCTGCGACGGCACCCTCGCCGGCGGAAGCAGCCATCCTCGGAATGGTGGCGGCGCCGGCGGTCGTGTGGCCCGGTGAAGATGTTTGGTCACGGACTGGGCCTTTTTTTCGCACAGAACTCCAGGCGTTATTGATCGTTGGAATGGGCCCTTCCCGTTGGGTTTCCTCCGGATCGATTTGGCCCATTTTCAAATCGGGCTTGGTGTGAAATGGTCGCTCCTGTCGACATGACCCGGGAAAAAACTTGGCCGGCTCCGCCTTTCCGCTCTTTCTACGGGCAAGAATAAAACGTGGAAACATTCACTGCAATAGACTAGTATTTCGTGCAATTTATGCAACAAATCATCCAACCATCAAATATGCATCTGGCTCTCCACGATTTTCCCATGGGATCCCTCAATCCACTTACCCTATTTCTCAAAAGACTCCTCAAACAAGATCTCTTTGATCCCAAAACTTGCTTTCCGTATATTAACTCCGACATGTGCTCACCAGACCTCGTTGGCCATCACTGCCATAAGTTGGGCCTCGTCTTTGCTAGCCTAGTCTTGGCCAGGCCTTCCGCCGTATCCATGGGGGCTGCACAAGTGAAGAGCACTAAGATGATGCAGGTTGGTTGATGATGGAAGCCTAGTGAGAACATTGAGTCTAGATTCTCTTCATCTTTGGTCGTAGAAGCAAGGAGGGAAACATGAGAAAGAATATGATGTTTAATTCCACCTACAGGAATGTTGGTCGTCATTTATTTGGCACTTGTGGTACTACTTCTAGTTGAGTCATCTACGGCGCATGAATGTCACTTGCCTACACAAGTCATCCGTATGAACCTTCACACAAGTTTGGAATTGAGTTTTGGAGCTACATGTTGAGTGTTCTTGGTTGTAATCTCTTTATTTTTCAGAATGCTTGTAACTTGAGATGTACTCAACTAGATATTAATATAATTCTTCTTTGGACTAAAAAAAAAAGAAATTCTCACCTTGGTTCTAGCCTTCGGTGAGTAGATCAAGATCGGTAGGGTGACAAAAATGTTATCATGAATTTCTGCAACTACAGATTTTATGTGAGGGGTTCTTTATAAAAGTGATTTTGTGGTTAGGGGATCAGGTGGCCAAATCGTGGATCAGTTACCTTGCAGAGTTGATAGTTGGATGTTGTTTTTGTACGCATTGGACAAAATAAGCCTATTACATCAAATATTCCACGAATAAAACCTCATATATAACGTTCCATATCAGATCCACTTGATCCGGGCCAAGAACAGATACACGAACAAGGTCTGAACAAGGTCTAAATCCTTGCTGGTGACGATGTTTGATGGAGGAGGGGACTCGTTGGGGTAGAACCGAGTTTAAGGTTTCATTTTACTTGGTCATGTCCCTTGCTGTTTTTGTGCTTAATGTGGTCCAGTGCACAGCAACAAATGGGCTCTATTGTGGCATAGCCCAATGCAGGTCAGCGGTAGACCAAAAATTCCTACAAATCCGATCGCCAATACAAATCCCTTGTAGTGGCAGTCTATAATATAGGTCGTTGTTACCCACTAAGCCACGGTCACAATATAAATCGACTAGCCCTAGAATTCAGCCCGCATTCTCTCTTCCTCTCCATTCTCTCCACAAAGTGGTGGTTCGGTCCCGGCATGCGGCTACAGAGCGCCTGACAGCGCTCGGTGGCCTATATTATAGACCGCCCGGCGTGCGGCAAGCGCCCGATAATGCATGGTGGTCTGAATTTTGTTTTAGGTGCGATAACATTGAAAATGATGAGCACCTTTACTTTTATTATGAATTCACTTGATCAGTTTGGTTTGACTCTTCTATGGTGTCAAAATTAGCTTTCTTCATAGTTTTGTGTACAAATCTTTATTTTTTTCTTGAAAACTTACATTTTAATAATCAAATTAACGTTTACACGCCCATTTGGACCTAATCACAGTGGCAACAACTATATCGAAGACTTGGTGGAGCTAGTTTAGTCCGTGGATGTCGCGTCACTGTTTCGGTTAGAACGCAGTCACAGTGGGTGATTTATAAACGGACAAAATAAACCGTTGTGCCCTGTTGTCTGCATGCGTTCCCCTTTGTTTCCGGTAGGGCTCCGAACAACTTCCCCTTTTACGTGACAGCCTGCGTTGGCAAACTAGTGCCACACAATCAAGGAACTTGTTGTCCAGTCCCGCCCGGGTCACGCAGGAGGCGACCCTAGAATGTGCTGATTTTATAGGCAACACGCATGTTAGGAAAGAAACATGTTTATAACTGGATGTTTGAAATTCTAAAATTTTAGAATCGGTGAATGATGTAATGTTAAAAAAACTACAAGTATTTCTCTTAAAGCATTATAGGAAAATGTAGAGCATCATGCATAAAGTTTTTTCCCCGCTCACTACTAGAATCTACCATTTTCCCTACGATATGTATAGTTCCCCTAGTAAATTTAGTTATAGGGAAAATTTGTAGGGACAACATTTCCGTACCGTATTTGATGCTCTCCCTAGGAATTTTGTCTCTAGGGGAACTTGTAGATTCTAGTAGTGCCTTCTCGTTCTGGTTGGGTCAAAATATCGCTGCTGGTCAGAATATCAATTTTAGACGTTCAAATTATAAACATAGTACGTAAAGGCTGTCCTTTAAAGAAAATTGTAATTTGCTACCAACGTGAACATCTTTATTTACTGTTAATTGTATTTGAATAAAATTATAACCCACTGCAGGCGTTTGAACTTCAAAAGAAGAAGCTGGTAACATGTCGTTGGACCTAATTTCACAATGCAACAACTATAAGCAAAAAGGCCTCAAGAAAGACCGGTGTAATACGATAGTATATGAAAAGGAAGATTTGGTTGAAGTCCTGTTAGAGGAGTGCCCAACAGGTCCTGAATGATGGAAAGTGTAACGAATTGCCTCTGCAACTTCTTCAGAGATATGGATTGCCTGCGCAGCAGTCGTGCTGTCTTCGCACGTTGGCTGGGCAAGTCGCCAAGGTGGATAATTGAATTTCATTTCTCCTGTGTATACATATGTTGATTCAAACATAAAGTTCAGCAGGAGGCGACGCTAGAATGTGCTGATTTTGCTGGCAACACGGATGTCAGGAAAAAGAAACATCTATATATATAATTGGATGTCTGAAATTCCAAAATTTTGAAATCAGTGGATGAATATAATGGAGAAAAAGCTACAAATATCATGTCTGACATATTTCTCTTAAACCATTGTAGGGAAAAGTAGAGTACCATGCATAAAGTTTTTCCCCCTATCTCGTTCTGGTTGGGTAAAGCACAAACAGAAATGGCATATATACGTACCTCTATATCTATGCTTTGTGCCCGTTACGGCGTTACCTGATGCTGCTGCAGATGAAGGAGCCGAACGACGGAGTCGGACACCAGGCGTCGGATGAAGAGCAGCAACTCAAGCTTGACTCTAGTTCCTCAATCGATCCCCTCCGAGAGCGTACAGTAACCCCAGCCAGTCACTAGCCACAAGAGCCTTTTCATCCGCGAAGGTGAACTCGATGTCTCTGTTGCCGTACAATTCCTGGGACCTGCACAAGGCTCTCCTGGTCCTGGTAGAGCACGAGGCGCATGTGTTTCTGTCGCACATTGGTGTTCCTCGTGGCCACGGTGCGCAGCTCCCCGCTGCGAGGCTCGTACATGTACGAGCCCTGCGCAGTCGTCGCCAGCAAGATCTTCCTACCGCTGTGCTGTCGTCGCCGGACGATCGAGGAGCCGCCGCCGGTGTAGGAGACCACGAAGAAGTCTGCGTCACATGGCATCGCGAGTTCCTTGCCGATGTGGGGCGTCAGGTCGATGCGGCGGTCCATCGACCACGACGGAGACTTGTTGTGGTCGCACAAAGCGACGGAGTTTTCGAAGCGGCCGTCGATCTCCGCCAGCGTCGCGTGCTCCGGCAGCGCCTGGTGGCCGAAAGGCGGCGGAACAACTCGGCGTCGAGAGTGAAATCGAGCAGGCCGTTGGGTCCCAGTGCAGGCGACCGTCGGCGAAGACGGGGTCGGTCCGTGCCGACACGACGGCGCCGTCGCAGATGATGGGCGTCTTCCTGCCACGCGGCGCCGCCGACGGTGGCCACGACGCACTGCAGCCGCGGGACCCACCACCGCAGCGGCGGGTGCCCGGACGTGCGCTCTAACAGGAGTCGGAGACCGACAGAGGTGCTAAAATGCTTAAACATGGGTCTGTCGTGCGTTCAGCAGAATCCAATGGACCGGCCTACAATAATGTCGGATGTCATGGTGATGCTCAACGGCGATGCTACCAGTTGTATGCCTCCTGCTGCGAGGCCTACATTTTCTTGGATCCAAGCTCGGGTTATTCAGCCACAGTGGATCGGAGCCACAACCGGCCGTCAAATCACTTGCATGAAGCCTGAATTCTTCTTTCCCCCACAGTCTGGGCATCGATGCCTTAGAACAAGGTGGCCCCTGCAAAAAAAAAAAAAAGACCACATCTAAGAGGAGCTAGGTGATTTTTCGAGCTTTTCATTAAGGAGAAGAAAACGACCAGAAATAGGCACCCAAATTCGAGATTATGGAGCTCGAACCTGGATGGCTAGGGATGCATAACCCACATCCTCCACCACCTAGCCAACTGGGACAAGCCCCAGTTCCTGGCCCCTGCAAAAATAGAAAAGAATTAAAATATCTCACCAGTTCCTTCACGCAGCCGTGGAATTAGGGTCTGTTTGGAACAAAGGAATCAAAAATACAGGAATAGAAAAAAACGTAGGAATAGAGAAAACACAGGAATGAAAACAGTGAGAAAACCATAGGAATAAAAAACAAACGAACTGAAAACTTTTGGTGTTTGAAATGTAGGAATTTATAACACAGGAATCACTAAAGACTGGTAATTACAAAAATACTAACGAGACAATCTATGTCAAAAACATCAACGAACGGTCCTTCAATCTTCATCGTGTTGGTCTCTCCATCTCTCTTCCTAACCGGCCTCTCGCTAATCCTCCAGCCGGACTTGATCCTCTTCATCTCTCTAATCTCTTGCTCTAGCAGGTTCACTCTCTCTAATCTCGAGCTGATCCTCTCTCTAATCCCCAAGCTAAGCAAGTGATAGCGTTGAGCACTAGACAGGTTACGATGGAAAAAAATATGAGCTACTGGCTAGAGATCGGACCAGCGCCAGCGATTCCATCAGATCGGACCTCATTTTTTGGTTCCTTCGAAAGTACAGGAAGCGTTGCCTTTCCTGTAGAAACTTTATCAGCGTTTCCTGTATTCCAAACGCACCATGACGTCAGCAAAATGTAGGAACCGATTCCTTTGAAAATTCTTTTGAAAAACCTGTGTTCCAAACGGAGCCTAGGGTGTGTTTGTTTCCTAGGAACTAAACTTTATAGCTGTCACATCAAAAAGAATCTTACTATTTAGAGTATTAAATAAAGTTTAATTATAAAATAAATTACAGACCCCTAGACTAATTCACGAGACGAATCTAATGATCATTAACCTCATGAGGTTAATTAAGTTGTGATTAGAAAACGGTTATCTGTATCATCACTTTAGCAAAACATAGATTAATTAAGTTCATTAGATTCATCTCGAAAATTAGCATCAATCTGTCAACAGGGTTTTATCATTAAATTGATTGAAATATTCATAAATTATAAGATTCTCTTTAATGTGACAGTGCTAAATTTTAGATGGCAGGAAACGAAGGCACCGGTAGGCACCGGCATGTAGAAGCACAGTACCGATGCCCAGTTTTCTTCTTCAAGCACCGTTATATGCAATGGTGACACCGATGCCTGCTTAGGAATATTCGCTTCGGATTCATTGCTTGACTGTGGCTGCTTGCTTCCTGTACTATTTCGTATCCTTCCTGTACCCATACCAGCAACCAAGTCAAGATCATAACACACAAGGAAGAGCAACAATCGAAGATGCGGGAATCTAGCCATTGGCAAAGAATTCTGGAAGGACAGTTCAGAAATTTTTTTTTAGATAACGGAGCACAGCCCCTGCCTCTACACCTTTCAAAAGAAAGGTGTACACAGCAAAAAAGTTTACAAGACCCAAGAATACTTAGATTCAGCACAAACATGATCTAGACCTTCAACATCTCACACAGGAGATACCCAAAGAGCAAAGACCAGCAAGTACTTGACAAAAGCCCACTAATGAGCCAACACAAAGGCAATCTTAAGCAACTCATAATCAAGGATCAGAGCCACCGCAAAGACCAATCAAACTAGGCTTGAATTCTATTTGAGGATCTCCAACCAAACCTAGCAAAGACTTCCATGGTCACCCCTTCAAGCAACCGGCATCCCGCCTTGAGAGATTCTTGATCTTCTTCATCTTTAAGCAACAAGGACCAAGTACGGATCCAATGCGACATCCTGAAAATTACCTGCAAAAGAGTGTTTGGTTTGGCTTTATTAAAAACCATGTCATTCCTATTCAACCAAAGGGTCCATAATAAGGCCGAAACACCTACTAACACTAATTTCATAAGACCGGTATTGAAACCAAAAATCCATGTATGAAACAAGTTTGAGATGCTTGTGGGAGGTTGAATACCAAACATGATAAAGACCGAATTCCAAACAAAACGCGCAACATGGCAATCAAAGAAAAGATGTTGAATGGTCTCCAATGAACTGCAAAAGCAACATTCTAGAGCGCCATGCCAATTCCTTTTTGCCAAATTGTCCTTTGTTAGGGTGACCCCCTTATAAGATACCAAAGAAAGATTTTAATTTTCAGTGGTACCCTAATCTTCCAAAGCGGACATTTCATTGGGATAATCCCACTTTGTATAATTGACTTGTACATAGATTTGACCGAGAAGGTACCACTACCATGCAAGTCCCAACAAAAAATGTCCTTGTCATTATTAAGAGAAGCATCAAGAATATTCGCAACCAACTCATACCATTTGTTCAAATTTTCACCCACTAAAGCGCGTCGGAATGACACATTTAGTGGTCTAGTAGCTAAAACTAGAGCAACCGTAGCACTTTTCTTTCTCACAATGCTATAAAGATTGGGATACACTTTGGCCAACGGTTTGTCCCCTATCCACTTGTCTTCCCAAAATCTAATTCCGGTCCCATCTTGTAATTTAAAATGACCACAAGCTAAAAATTGGTCCTTTACTTTCATCAATCCGGACAAAAAATGAGAATCCCCGGTTTCCTATCCACTTGTGACAAGGTTTTGGTTCACAAATATTTCCTTCGTAGAAGGTTTTGCCAAGTACCCTCCTCATTTATCAACTTAAAAAGTCACTTACTAAGAAGGCATGTATTTTGTACTTCCAAGTTTTGGATGCCTAGGCTACCAAAATCCTTGGGTCGACACACTATGCTCCACTTTGTAAGCCTATATTTTTTCTTGTGTTCATCACATTGCCAAAAGAATCTTGACCGATAATAATCAAGTTTTTTGAGTACCCCTTTAGGGACCTCAAAAAAGGAAAGCATGTACATGGCTAAACTAGTGAGCACCGAGTTGATTAGGACTAACCTCCCTCCTATCGAAAGAAGTTTACCTTTCCAACTAGCAAGCTTTTTTTGAAACTTTTCCTCTATGTTTATCCAATCGCTATTAGAAAGCTTGCGGTGATGCATGGAAATGTCAAGGTATTTAAATGGGATTGAGCCCGACCTACAACCAAATAATTGAGCGTATTCACTCTCAAAATCTTTGGCCCTGCCATAGCAATAGAGCTCACTCTTATGGAAGTTAATTTTTAACCCGGACAATTGCTCAAAAGCACTTAACACTAGTTTAAGGTTTTTGGAGTGGAAGTAATGTTGGTACATGCGCTGTTTGCCTTGTAATAGGTTGTTACAGATCAAGTTCGGAGCTTTTTTGAGATCTCAGTAGAACTCGTAGTTGCTTTTATTTTGCTTGAACTGAACTCATGTGATTTCGTTGCGCAAGTATTGAAATTCCAGGGGTAACTCTGTTATGGAAAAAATAGAAAAAAAAGGTAGCGCAGGCTAGGGCCTAAGGCAGGCCCATTTGTGGACAGAGACATATTGATTCCTGTTTGTTTCTTGTTGTATATAGTAGTTCAGAGAAACTGGTGCAATTAGTTCACCAGAAATTGTAATTTTGTGCTTCTTTTGCAGAATTATTGTCAAAAAGAAAGTTTCTTGTTACTGTTGCTGCTTCAATCTTTTGTGTTTCGAATCGTTGTTCTACAATGCGATGAGATGAAGAATTCAGAAACTCTGGGATGGCGAAAGGTATGAAGCAAATCTAAGTACTCCTTGAGACGAAAGAGAGGTGAAACGGTTGAGCACTTGGAGCACTAGCTCATCACGCGGTGTACTCGCCAGACCACACTAGGCTCGAGGTGTCGGAGGCCCTGTTCCTTCCGTGGAAGTAGAACGCCGGGTTGAATGGGTTACGGAGGGAGACCGTGTGGCTGCCGAGCATCATCACCACCGACGACATCACCGGCCGGTCCGCCGGGTCTTCCTGGACGCAGAGAAGTCCAATGTGGACGCACCGTAGCACGTCGCTCCGGGAGAAGCCGGTGCCCATGCGCGGGTCCACGATCGCCTCCGGCACCGCCCCGGCCGTCCAGTGCTCCCACACCTGCTTCACCATGGACGACGATGTATCAGAGATGGAGAAACGGATCCAACAAATTAACTGAGCAAGCAGCAGCAGCAGCGGCGCATACGAAGCTCAGGACATCTTGACGCGGGCCGCCGTCGTCGTCGCCGCCGTGGCAGCCGTTGTGCTTCTTTCCCGTCACGATCTCGAGGACCATGACGCCGAGGCTGAACACGTCCGACTTGGCCGAGTAGTTCCCGGACGTCAGGTACTCGGGCGCCATGTACCCGCTGGAATTAATGGAGCAACGCACTCGCGGTTAATTAGACGATCCCTGCCCCTGGGGCGGCCTGGGGTTGTTAATTCTAGGCGGCGAGCAGGGCAGGGCACTCACTAGGTGCCGACGATATGATTGGTGACGGCCTGCGTCTGGTCTCGGCCGAAGAGCCTCGCGAGGCCGAAGTCCGAGATCTTGGGGTTCATGTTCATGTCCAGCAAGATGTTGCTGGCTTTGAGATCACGGTGGACGACTCTGAGCTGAGAGTCCTCGTGGAGGTACTGCAGGCCCCGGGCGATCCCGTGTATGATGCCGCACCTCTTGCCCCAGTCCAGCTGCTCGCGCCTCTCACCTACTAGTACATTGGAAAAAGCAGCAGCGAAGAAATCAAATCACGTCAGGTTTAATTTTGCTGCGAAATTTCGCAGAGAAATTAAGATGCAGGACGACGACGGCGAGGTTCAAATGGTGGCACCGAAGAGGATCTGGTCGAGGCTCCGGTTGGGAACCAGCTCGTACACGAGCAGCCTCTCCTGCCGCTCCAGGCAGACGCCGACTAGACTGACGAGGTTCTTGTGCTGAAGCTTGGCGACCAGGGCCAGCTCGTTCTTCAGCTCCCCTATCCCCTGCGCCGAGCACCTTGACAGCCTCTTCACTGCTACTTGATCGCCGTCGGGGAGAGTACCCTACACACACCGATCAAAACGATGCGAATTCCAAAGCCCGTCCATAAACAGCTAGCACGCAATCAAATTAAGCTCTGTAACCTGTGACTGTTCCGTACTTTGTACACTGCGCCAAACCCGCCTTCGCCGAGCTTGTTGCTCTCTGCAAAGTCCGCCGTTGCGGCTCGCAAAGTGGAGATGTCGATGATCATCGATTCTATGATCTCAATGTCCTCCGTTTCAGCGGCGGGGGCGGGATCTGTTCAAAAAAAAAAATAATGTCTTTCACGCGTAATGTTCTTAATTTGAAGCTGCAACCCGGGAGGGAGGAGGGAGGAGGGATGATTACTCTGGCAAGATGGACATGGCTGCCGTGTTCTCCTTGTCCTCCTCCAGAAACAGAGCCAGACGAGGAGGTTAATGACCAGCAACGGCAGTATGGTCGGCAGCACAATTGCGAGAACGGTGCCGCGGACGCTGCGATTCCGTCCTGCTGCCAACAGTTGTTGTAAAGGTGTCACCACATATATGCAAGCTAGCTCTGGTGGTAGTCGTAGGCGGGTCAGTACAGTACTCACCTCCTCCGGCGGCTGCCGGCGTCACGGCCGTGGGCTCCGCCGCCGGTCCCGCCTGATCCGCCGCGAGATGCACCGTCACCGGACCGTTGAGGAAGGGGTAGACCTCGTAGCGGTAGCTGCACCTGACCCCGAGGACCCTGCCGCCGACGCGGTCCGTGAACAGTCTCGGCATCTTGGCGATGATGCCGGCGAGGCACCCCCTGCACCGCGCCGGCGCCAGGTCCGGCGTGCACTGTGCCCAGCTGTACACCTTGGGGTACTCGTACTCCGCGTCGAAGCTGGCGTCCCCGGCCGCGTACCGCCGCGTGGAGTTGTGCGCCGCGTAGTCGGCGGTGGCGTCCACGAGCGCGGCCACGACGCGGTTGAACCGGGCCGGCTGCGACGTCACGTTCCGGAGGTTGACGCGGATCGTGGACGCCGCCGGGACGTCGTCGTCGGCGTCGGAGGAGGAGGAGGAGAGGAAGGGGAGGTCGGAGTAGTAGAGCGCGCAGGGGTCGTAGTAGATGGCGGCGCTCCGGTCGTAGGCGCACACGTTCTGCACGTCCGTGAACGCCGCGCGGAGGCAGGCCGAGCAGTCCGCGGCGTTGGCGTCGCCGCGGCACAGCGCGAGCGCCGAGACCTGGTCCGGGGCGGCGCCGACCACGGCCGTCGCGAAGAGCTCCGGGGACGACGAGGTGTTCGCGGGCAGGGCGGCGGCCAGGAGGGCGAGGTTGCCCAGGTACGTGCTGTTGGCCGTGAAGTTGCCCGCCGCCGTGCCCCCGCATACCTGCCACGGGTAAGCCGCGGCAAGCGGCGGCACCACGAGCAGTACGGCGGAAAAGAACAGGCGCAAGGGGCAGCGAACTTGAGCCATGGTGCGACCGGGTGGTTTGCGTGGTCGCCTGTTGTGGCTTCATAATGGTCTACACTCTAGAGACGACGGCTGACCTAACAGCTTGTTCGTCGAACTTTCTGTTTTTTTTTTTTTTTTTTTGAAATGGAATGGATTCTCACGGCGGTCGTGGTCACAAGAATCTCGGCGTCATGGGCGTAGGTTGGTCACAACAAGGCCGCAGCAGACTCCTTGTTGTGTTGTATTGATGCGGTCGTGCATGAGCTACGGGCGGAAGCTTTACCCGATTGCTGTCATACAATTCTAAGAATTACTGCATTTTCTATCACAAGTGTTTTGGACAAAAAAATACAATTCTAACCACTATTCTCTATTGGAACTCGTTAAACAAGAAATTACTTGTTAAGATAACTTCATGTAACAACGCCGCAAGAGGAGTGTGTATACATGTGTGGACAAAAAACACATTAGTCTTTGTGGTCCTAGCTCTGCTTCAATCATACATTCATACTATATGTATAAATAATAACTTATGTGTGATTCTAATAAATCTTGCTCATAACTTATAATCCTATAAATAATAATTCATGTATCATAACTTTAAACATATAAATTTGAGATGAATCCCATAACTTATAATTATAAATAACAATTTATGTCATAACTTTAAACATACTACTCCCTTACTAAATTGTTGTCGCCGTTGATTTTTTTTGTTAAGTTTGACCATTTATCTTATTCAAATAAAGTTTAACAAATTTCATATATTTTGTTAAAATATGTTTTATCACTAAAGAAACCTGAATTGAGCATTTACTTTTCGTATTTGAAGAAACTTTTTAAATAAGACGAATGATCAAACGTCACGAAAAAGTCAATGGCGACAACAATTTAGTAAAGGAGGGAGTATAAATTTGAGATAAATCCATATATAATAATTAGTTTTATAAATTTTACGCAAATGTAACAGTGACTCAAAAATCATAAAAAAACACTTTTGCATAGGCTGATAGTACCATCCAACTGTTCGTGAAAGCATAGGCTCCCAGTAGCATGGGCGACAACGACATGCGGGCAGCAGCAAGTGGGAGGCGCGACAGAGACTCGCAGCAGCAAGTCGGATGCGGCGACAGGCAGCCACTTGCTGCGCAAGTGGGAACACTGTAGCGTGAATTAGCTAGCCGTCAGATCGTGGGAACACTGTAGCGTGAATTAGCTACCACTAGCAGCCGTCAGATTGGAAATCAACGATCCAGATCAAATCGCTACATTAGGTGATGGGGGAAGGCGCGACAGCGACTTGCGCGCAGCAGCAAGTGGGAAGGCGCGACACTAATGATGAATCTCTAGTTTTTTAAAAAAATGATGAATCTCTGAGCAATTTCATGGAACATTCGAACCATGACTCCAGTCCACTAAATAATCTAAATGGAATTATTGTGTCAAATAATCTCATTGGGCAATGACCATGCAATGGCAGGCGATGGCGAAATGGCATGTTCTTTTTTTTTATAACAATGGCATGTTCGTTAACAAGATGGTACTAACTGAATAGGCTCGTCATAGCATCCGATCCTTTGTGCAGCGACCATGGTTGGTGTTCACTCCGTTGTTGCAGTCGCCGTGATCATCATCATGCTGCCGCTGACCGCGTCCCAGCCGTTCCGGTACTCGGCGTGTGCAGGCGGCACCTACGACGCCGCTGCCCACAGCACGTTCAGAGGCAACCTCGAGCTCCTCGCGGCGGCACTCCCCGGCAACGCCTCGGCCACGCCGGCCGCGGGCTTCGCGGCGGGCACCACTGGCGCGGTGCCCAACCAGGTCTCGGCGCTCGCGCTCTGCCGCGGCGACACGGACGCACCAGCCTGCCGCGCGTGCGTCGCCGCGGCGCTGCCCGGCGCGCGGCGAGACTGCCCCGGCAGCAAGGACGTCACGGTCTACCAGGACGCCTGCGTGGTCCGCTTCTCCGACCAGAGGTTCCTCGGCTTCGTCGGCGTGAACTCGCCGTACGCCGTGTCCTCCTGGGACGACGCGGACGGCCTGGCGGCCCCCGCAGCCCGGTTCGACGCCGCCGTGGCGGCGCTCATGAGCGCGGCGGCGGAGCGCGCCGTGTCCGCGAGCAGCTCCTCCGCCAGGAAGTACTTCGCCACGGCCGTGATGGACTTGGACGCGCAGTACCCGAGGATCTACGGGCTGGGGCAGTGCGTGCCGGACATGTCGGCGGCGCAGTGCCGGAGCTGCCTGCGAGGCCTCGTGGCGTCGATGCCGGGGTTCCTGAACGGAAAGCCCGGGGGAAGATCGCTTGGTATCTGGTGCAACCTGAGGTACAACGTCCGCCCCTTCTTCAATGGCACCGCAATGCTGCACCTCGCCCACCTCAGTTGATACTCCCAAGGCCGGAGCCGGAGCAGGTAACCTGTGGCCTTGGTTTTTCCGGCGGAAAATCTAAATCTTCTGTTTTTTTTTCTCAAAGAAAAAAGTTACAGTAATCTTCTTCTGGTGCATTCAGGGAGGAAAAGGAGAGCAGCGGTACGAGTCTCCGCTGGCGTGGCTTGTTCGGTCGTGTTCGTATTGATGCTTTCAGTTGTCGCTGTGATTCGCTTCAAGAGAAAGGTTGCCACAAAGAATGATCTCTGTGAGTGCTAGCTAGCATACTCCGTTCGTTCAAAAAGACCGGTATTTCTTCCTTACACCTGCTCGCCTATGCATGTCTTAATACAGCGGCACTGGAGAAAATGGCCAGAGCAAAGTGCACGGTCTGACTATCTTACACTGCAAGAGGCAACTGAAAACTTCTCGGAAGAGCGCAAGCTCGGTCAAGGCGGTTTCGGTATTGTATACAAGGTCAAAAATGGACCTTTTCCTTTAATAGACTGCTGGTAGTACAGTATTACTCTGCTTCTCCTTTTTTTTTTTTCTGACGAAAGAATCTGTGGCAGGGAAAGCTCCCCGATGGGCAAGAAGTAGCAGTGAAGAAGCTTTTAGACACTGCTACTGGACATGGGCTGCTCCAGCTACAGAATGAAGTGCAGGTGTTGGCAACGCTTCAACATAAGAACCTCGTCAGGTTACACGGGTTCTGCGTGCACCAGAATGAGATGATGGTTGTTTACGAATTCATCAGCAACGGGAGCCTCGACACCTTTCTGTTTGGTAGTTTCCTGATTTCCTCGACACCTACTAATATTTTTCTCTGTGCAGTTCTTTGCTTCACCTTTTGAGCAAAACCTTCTAACATAGCTTGATCATTTTGTCCACAAGACACTAGAACCGGAAATAAACTAAGCTGGGATCAACAGTACAACCTCATAGTTGGAATTGCCAAGGGGATAATGTACCTTCATCATGATTCAAGGATCAGGATCATCCATCGTGATCTAAAAGCCAACAACATCCTTCTTGACGATAACGCAAATCCGAAAATCGCAGACTTCGGATTAGCAAGGCTCCTGGGAGATCATACTCAGACCAAGACGGCTACGGTTGCTGGAACATAGTATTCTCTCTCAACTCTTCATTTAGTCCATTCAAGTATTTGATTTCCAAATGTCGCAGATGCATACCAAACGCGCCTAACAGAGATCATCATCTCATCTGAACAGTGGTTATATGGCTCCGGAGTACGCAATGCAGGGGAGAGTGTCACCAAAGGTCGATGTTTTCAGCTTTGGTGTGCTGGTACTCGAAATTGTGACTCGAAGAAGGAACACTAGTTTTGACGATTACGATGACGTGAAAAATCTACTGAGTGATGTAAGCTCGATCATGCACTGCAGAAACCACATCATCTCATCACTGGAAGTTAAGTTTCAACTGACAAACCGGTGGACAACACATCTTGCAGGTTTGGAATTGCTGGGCAAAAGGGATGATATCGCAGGTGATGGACCAAAACCTCGAGGGATACTCTCGAACCCAAGCGCTAAGATGCATCCAGATCGGGCTGCTGTGCGCCCAGCCTGACCCTGATGACCGGCCTGATATTTCATCAGTTGTTGTCATGTTGACTAGGGACAACACGGAGCTTAAGGAGCCGGCACAGCCTGCGTTCTTCTTCGGGGAGACTCAGCTGTTGTTTCTCAGCCGTACGAGCAACGAGTTTATGTTTATGACCGGTCTGATATGATCTTGCAAGAAGATGTCACCGTGAATGAAGTCACGCTCACGGATCCACATCCTAGATAAGCTCGTGTGTGTCGTGCCTGGGTTATTCAGAACCTAATTGAATACATTAACTGAGTTAAATGTGTTGGGTTGGGTGTAGATTGTGCAATTAGGTGTGCGTGTGGACCTGGTTGCTGAATGAGGTGGCGTGTCCGTTTTCATCCTGAACTTTCGTCCGTGGATCAAATTCATGCCTTAACCTTCTCCTGTACCAACTTAGGTCATATTTGGTAGAGCTTTGAGAGCTCATTGCAACAATGTTGCGAGGAACGGGAGCTGGTGGAGCCAAAAATAGAGCTTCACTGAGAAAGGAGCTCATGGTTCCATTTGGGAGGGCTTCGACTTCTCCACCGGCCGAAGCAAGAGCCCTAGCAAATGACGAGACGTCAAACGGCTTCGGTGGAGAAGCTCAACGAAAATCGCACTCAGTGAAGCCACTCGACTGGGTGGGAGCTGAAAAAGTAGCTCCCCGCATGTCCCCATCATTTTCCATCCATGCCCTGGAAGAAAAGGTGGGAGAGGGAGGATGAGGTCTGCTTGCTGCGTCCGATCAGCGAGAGGTGGAGAAGCAACAATAGCTCAAGGAGGCGGCCAGCGATGATGGCGTGGGGAGGTGGCGGCCGGCAACGGGCATGGGCTGCGGGGAGGATGCGGATGGGTGCCTCGGGGGCTTGACGACGGCGCCATGGGGATCTTGATGGTGAGGCCCGAGTGGTAGGAGGTTGACGGCCGACATGGGTGGCGGCAGTGGCACGGGCCTGGAGGGCGGCGACGCCAGCCTGGAGGTTGCCGAGCGCAATGGCATTGGTGTGAGGTGGAGGAGATGGGAGAAAAAAGCGACGGGTAATGGATAAGAAAGAGAGAGGAAGGGAATGAAAGGGGGAAGGAATAGGAAGAGAAGAGAAAAGGATAAAGGAAAAAAGAAAAAAATGAGGAAATGGAGAGAAGGGGAAATAAAGAGAGGGAAAAATAGATAAAAAAGAAAAAGGAAAAAGGGAGAGAATGGCATTATAAATATTTCATCCATTTTATCATGTTACACAGCCATGAGTGTTTTACCAAACGTTTTTCTAACCCAACAAGATGGAGCTAAAAAAGCTCCTTCATCGGATGTCACCGTCGAATTTTTGAATTTCAGGATGTGAATAGGAAGAATAATTAAGCAACAATTTTCTCATAATTCTTAAAATTTCTAACATTTATTTCCTTTAAAAGAAATTTAGTACAGAAAAACAACTGGTTGAGTTTCTAAATTAAATAAAGATGTTCTTTGTGTGTTGCATTCATGCCTATACCCTACACGCATAGGTCAAATTACAGGATGCCGTGGAGGATGAGCTTGAGCTCTTTGATTTGAGTGGCTCTAGCTGGGGAGGACGTACACCTTTTTGTAGGTAGTGACTTTAGTCCCGGTTGATACACCAACCGAGACTAAAGCTCAATTTTTAGTCCCGGTTGATATCTCCAACCAGGACTAAAGTGTTGGTCTTGGTTGATAACACAAACTAGAACTAAAGGATGTTCCTTTCGTCCTGATTTGCGTTATCAACCGGGACTAAAGGCCCCTGACAAGATTCCCTCCTGCATAGCCATTGCAACCGGGACTAAAGGTGGGCTTTAGTCCCGGTTGGTAGTAACAACCAGGACTAAAGCCTCCTGATTGGTGGCCGCAAGGCACTAGCCTTCTTCCGAGACTAAAGTCCCTAGATCAAAGGTCAGTTCTCTACCAGTAAAATGGAGTAATTTAATGGGTATCTGGAGTGTGAGAAACATGCCGGTGTTAAGGTTGAGCTAGCAATAGCAATATCAGTGCACATGGACAATGATCCCTTCCCCTCCCACCGCCGGGGCCCATACTGATATAATTATGAATACACTGTCATTTGAGTCATTTGATCCAGTAAGTTTATTTTAGCTCAAGTAGGAAGAGTTGGATGCTTTTGATGCTATTTAGCTCAACCTGAACCAATCTCAACAGGATCACATTTTTAATTGGATTTTATCCTTAGTAACACGCTTTTATCCATAATGATCCAAATATCTAAGCATTGATTTCATAAGTAGGCTCTAAAATCAGTTACAGTGTCCTAACAAACGAATCTAGATTTCTGAACAAAAGTTTTTTTTAAAAAAAGACATTTGGGCAATATGCTAAGTTCTGGCCACGATAAAACTTGCCCTGGTCTACTTTCAAGTATAAAGGACAGTGCTCCAATATAGTTACCAACCTTGTATTCGGCCCAAAACAGCTCCACTAGCCAGTCCACCAACCACAGAATTCATGGGGTCATCAGATGTTGATGATCGAGCATCTCTTGCAAGCTCACGTGCTCCTGCATGGCCAGAAAAATATAATGTATTTTACTGAAACATGCCAGTCTATTGTATACTCTTGGTTGCAAAATACTAATGTACTACTGTAAAATACGTCACTTTCAAAACTTAATCTGAAGGTGACGACATATGAAACTGAGTAATATGCATGGACATGGATCATTAGTTACTCTACAGGTCAAGCCTTCAGCAACATATTCAGGTTCTTTTTTCCAGCAATTCAAACCCGAAAAGGAAAATGTGACCTTAAATCCTTTGTTCACAAAGATAAGCGTGCATAACTTTAAACTCGATCCCCCCCCCTCCCAAAAAAAAAAACATTTAATCCGTTTCTTTTTCCTAAGTGCCAGCACTCGGACTAAATATCCAAGTTTTGTGAATTGTTTCACGGTTTCTGCAACTAGATATGGAAATCTCCGTTTAGTGTTGAGAAACTGAAACATATAATTTTGAACCATAGATTTGATATTATGATACAGTTAGCTATGGAAAGGTGAAGATAAACTATTTTCATTTGACATAGAAAACTATAAATACTTCACGAACAAGTCAGTAGAAAGTTCAACATTTTGACATTCTGAGAAATGGAAACCATTTTTCTTAACGTTCACTAATCAAGTTCCACAGGAGTGCACATTAACACCCAGCTTCCAGCAGGTGCTATTAATTATTTTAGCAAGAACTCAGTCCAATCACAGCTGCATAACATTGGTGCAAAAGAGGCCAAGCACATCAGCAAAAAACATAAGAGGAAAAAAACTCTGACATGGGTAATTAAAGTGCTATTAGCCTAATTCACACAGACGGATCAGTTAATCTCAAAGTTGTAAATTTCGCCGCACTAAAATCCGACGCCTCCAGCCGAGAGACCTCACCTCCGTAGCATCCGGTTGCAATGGCGAGGTTGAGGGCGTAGGTGGCGGCGGCGCGGGCAGCGCCGAGTCGCGTCTGGTGGCGCGACAGAAGCCCGAACGCAGCTCCAGCAACGCCTACACAGCATCAAAATCGACAAGACCCGACGGATCAGGAAAGCGGCATGGAGATTGAAGAAACGTATCGGTGGATAGGGACGCGGCGGATGGCTCCCTCCAGTCGCCTGAGAACGGGGCGGCTGCTACCGTCGTCCCTGCGACGGCACCCTCGCCGGCGGAAGCAGCCATCCTCGGAATGGAGGCGGCGCCGGCGGTCGTGTGGCCTTTTTTCGCACAGAACTCCAGGCGTTAGGGCATGTACAACGCTACACGTAGGCAGTCTAATAGCCCGTCTCATGCAGTGCCACGTAGATTTTTTGATGAGGTGGAAGAGAGAGAAGGAGGAGAGAGAGAGAGCCGTTGTTTCCCGTGGCAACGAGCTGATTCACGAAATTTCCGCTTGATGAGACGGCACAGGCGCCGTTGTACGTCTCTCGTTGCCTGGAATACGGATTTATTTCATTCTCCACAGATCTGTTGGCGCGAACATCAATTTCTCCTCTCTTTTTGCGCGCGAATTGTTTCTCCTGGCGCCAAGCTCCGTCATGTTTTCGCCGAACATATAAGCTTTTCGTGTAGATCCGCCGCCTCCACCTCCAAAATCAATCTTCTTCTCTGTCCCCAACCTGCGACTCCCCTCCCCGACCGCAACCACGGCGATCCTCTCCAACGCACAACCGATGGCGCCCGTCCCCGCTGGTCAAAACAGTGCCCGCCACCGACGCTCCAATCCTCGGGGGCCATCCCCATCTCGCCAACCTGCAAGGTCCATGGTGAATCCCGTGCCCTTTTCCACACCTGCACGGACGGAGGCACCAACGATGCAAGCTACTCCTGGGCGGACATGGTTGCAGACACCATCTGCTTTTGTGCCTCAACTATCTTCTTCCGTGGTCCATAGTACAGATCCGAATGGCATGTGCGCTCCAAGCCAAGAGAACAGGTATGATTACTGTATCAAAATTAGCATGTACTTATATTATTCACTGTTATTAACACGTACATGGTATTGAGTATTGATTCTCGAAATTACATGGATTAGTTGTCTATGAATGGCCTGTGATATGGATCATTTGCAAGCACTCTTAGAGAGATTTTAGTTTGGTTAACTAGGACTGCCTGTTTAGGTTAATTCATAGTATATACTATGATTTATCGTCTGACCTTTTTCTCCTGTGTAACAACAATGTTCAACTTCACAAGTTATTTTTGTATGTAAGTTGTCCGGATCATTCAAATCCACAAGTTTTTCTGCTTCCATAATAACATAATATTTTCTACAGTGAAATGAATTCTCACCCACCTGGAGGTTTCCTCAATTACTTGCAACAATCATCAAACTACCCTGTTTCTGAAGAAATTCGTAGTATGGCTCCTATGTTCGGAAATTTTCCCTACTATAGTGGTACTGCTTCATATGGTCCTTCCGAGGAACCAAAGGTCACAGAAAGTGAGGCAGATAGGTTCCAGCCAAACGTTACACATTCATTCCCTGATCCACTTGCTACTCCTATTATTGATGATACTGATAGTGGCCAAGGTAATAAATCCTCATTCTCAAAAAAGGATGGTGGAGGCAGTAGGCCTGGGAGGAGGATGATATGGACACTAGATGAGACCATAAGACTGGTAAAAATCTGTTAACTATTTGGTACTTATTCATCATGTTCTTATTGTTTTTGCAGTCTGTAACCATCGATATTTACAATGCAGGTCGGTGCATGGTTGAAAAACTCAAACGATCCAATTGATGCAAACTGGAAGAGAAATGATCAGTATTGGGGTGCAGTTACTAATATGTTCAATAGCACAACTGCGGATGATCGCAAGAGGGAATTTAAGCAGTTGAAGGAACAGTGGCATAAAGTAAATAGAATTGTCAATGCTTTTCAAAGCTCATGGTTGAAAGCAGAACGACTGCGTGCTAGTGGAGAGTCCGATGAACAAGTAATGGACAAAGCCATGAAATTTTATGAGGAAGACTTTGAAGAGGGTCCGTTCAAATTCATAGCTTGCTGGAAGATTCTTAGAGATCAGCCAAAGTGGCATACATATAATGAGGACCTCAATGGATCTAACAAGCGAAAGTATTCTGAGATGCATGAGCCCGTGGACCCGACGTCCTCTCCCGATGAGTTCACCGATCTCCCTCGTCCGGGAGGGTGTAAGAAAGCCAAGGAGGAGCGTGCAAACAAAGGAAAGGGGAAGGCTACTTCAACAACTATGGAGGAGATTGACAGGTTGAGAGAAGGGCTAGTTAAAGCTAAGGAAGATCGCATTGAGGTGCTGGAGAAACACCAGCAAATTGCTGCCGACAGGAAGGAATCAGCACGACCGGCCCATCTTGCCGCAAAGGAGAAGAAGGAGGCTAAATTACTTGAGAAAGAGGGGAAAATGCACGATAAGGAATAAAAAATGATTGAAATGTATAAATCCCTGATCTCAATGGATACAAGTCAGTTGGATGATGAGATGAAAGCTGAGCATGTTATTGCAACAAAGAGTCTACGACAGAAGATTTTTGGCAATCTTGCTTAATGCTTGCAGGTATGTTATCCTTGCCAATAAATGGTGCTGACTGCAAAATATTTTACTTGCTACTGACATATTAATGTGCATTGCCACTTCTTTTCAGGTTCTTCTACATGGCTGATCAAGGTGCCATTACTCGTCAAGACTCGAGAAGAGATTGTTTTGCATTCTTATTTTAGTCTCTAGTTTATTGAAGCTACAGGTTGCTTTTCCAGTTTCCTAGTCAGCTTTTTTAGGACTTCCTAGTTAATTTATTTATGTGCCCCGAGAACTATGTCATTGTCATATTTTATTTACCGTGAGTGCTTCCGTGAACTATCTCAGCTTCCTGTTTGAAAAGTGCTTGTATTTATCATTCTTTATTCCGTCATCGAGTCCTATGCTTTCACGTGCTTACCAAATACGAAAAGGAATCCTTTACGTTTCATCGTGTTTAAGCATCCGAGTTGATTACGTGAACCAAACATACCTATATATATTTGTGGCGGCTGCGAGCTAGAGCAAGAATCTTGTACCTACAACTCAGTATGTCGCAAGAACCAGGGTCCTATGGATCATCGGATGAATTCGAAGATAATGAGTCATTAGAGTCTTTAGACCTAGAGGAAGATTTTGACAGTTTCATTGCTGAGCAAGCGGCCTTTGACTCTATTGCCTCAACAATTGAGGAAAAGCTGAGGGCACAAATCGAAGCGGAAGAAACAGCTCAATCAAGCCGGCGTCAAAGTGGTGGCAGGGAATACATACCCAGGGGATCGTGAGCAGGCACATGAAAAGCTAGTGTCCCAATACTTTTGTGATGCCCCTGTGTACACAGATAAGATGTTTCGCACAAGATTTCGGATGGGAAGGTCACTGTTCCTACGGATCGTGACTGCTCTAGGTCGGTGGTCTCCATATTTCACTCAAAGGATAGATGCAACTAATAGAAAAGGACTCTCACCATTGATCAAGTGTACGGCTGCAATTCGTATGTTAGCATATGGCACCCCTGCAGATGCACTCGACGAGAACCTATCGATTGGCAAAAGCACGACATTGGAGTGCCTGGAAAAGTTTGCCCAAGGGGTGATTTAAATGTTCGGGGCAGAGTATTTGCGTCCTCCTACGGTTGAGGAAATTGAGCGTATATTGCAGATTAACGAGTCTCGTGGCTTTCCTGGCATGCTAGGGAGCATCGATTGTATGCACCGGCAGTGGAAAAATTGTCCCACTGCATGGAGAGGACAATTCACCCGTGGCGATCAAAAGGGACCAACGATGATTCTTGAGGCTGTAGCTTCACATGATCTTCGGATATGGCATGCCTACTTTGGTGTTGCTGGAGCTAACAATGACATCAATGTATTGAATCAGTCAACATTGTTTATACAAACATTGAAGGGTGAAGCGCCCGATGTGCATTTTACAGTTAATGGAAAAGGATACAATACTGGTTACTATCTTGCTGATGGTATATATCCAGAATGGGCTGCTTTTGTTAAGACAATTCCAGCTCCTCGGACTGATAAGGATAAAAAGTTTGCAAGGATGCAAGAAGGAGCAAGAAAAGATATCGAGCGTACATTTGGGGTATTGCAGTCTCGTTTTAACATTGTTAATCGTCCAGCACGGATGTGGAAGAGGGTATCTATTGGACATGTCATGAAAGCATGCATTATTCTTCATAATATGATTATTGAAGATGAACGACAACCAGGCGTCACTTCATTTGATTTAAATAGGACTCCGGGTTTATCCTATGCTCTGCCACCAGAAGCAAGAACAGGGGATCAAATAGACTTTTCTACAGTATTACAAAGAAATTCCAAGATTCGTGCACGACCAATGCATGCCCAGCTGAAGAAGGATTTAGTTGAGCATATCCGGCAACGTAGTAACTAGTTCATTTGTGTTAGAGGAATATTTTTATGTAATTTCTCATTTTGTTCAATTACTTCTATCCAATATAAATTAGACATAAGATACGCTTCCTCTTGTATTCATTTTTCATAAACTTTTTATTTTATTTTATCCGGTATATGTTGTTAAAAAGCCAATATCACGTGAAAACTATGAAGTTAGCAGTTATAGAAGGCCACAATATCTATTTGATCTCCCCACAAATTAAGGGTGACGTGGATACCTATGAGACAACTAAAAAGACTACTCATTGTACAGGTTGTCTGATAAGTAGTCTGAAGATTAGGTGGCATGCATGAGGCAGGCTATTAGACGGCACCATTGTACCTGCCCTTATTGATTATTTGGGCCCCTCCCGTTTCCTCAGATGTTCCGGCCGGATCGATTTGGCCCATTTTCAAATCGGGCTTGGTGCGAAATGGTCGCTGCTTTCGACATGACTCGGGAAAAAACTGGGCTGGCTCTGCCTTTCCGCTCTTTCTATGGGCCGGAATAAAACGGAGAAACATTCACTGGAATAGACTCTTTCGTGCAATTTATGCAACAAATCATCCAACCATCAAATATGTATCTGCTCTCCACATTTTCCCATCGGATCCCTCAATCCACTTACGCCATTTCTCAAAAGACTCCTCGAACAAGATCTCTTTGATCCCAAAGCTTGCTTTCCCTTTATATGTCTTCGTAATCCGTATATTAACTCTGACATGTGCTCACCTGACCTTGTTGGCCACCGCCCTGATTGGGCCTCGTCTTTGCTAGCGTAGCCTTGGTCAAGCCTTTCGCCGTATCCATGGGGCTGCACCGTTGTCCAAATAGGTCAGGTTTCGTGGGCTAGTCCGAAACACACAAAAGAGAAGCACGGCACGAGTCCAGCACGAACCGAAATAATTGAGTGTCGTGCTTGGGCCGCTGCCTTGGCCTAACGGGCGGTACAGCACGGCTCGTAGGGGTGAAAACGATGACGAAAATTCCCGATATACCGGCTGTCGTTTCTGAAAAAATAAGAAACGAAAAAATGGTTATGGGAAAGAGTGGAAATGATAATGGAAATAGGAAGATCTTGACGGAAAGGAAAATGAAAATAAACGAGCCAATTTTCGATCGAATAGACAGAATACCGTATTAACTCGAAATTTTTCCACGAAAATTTCGTATATCTTACCCAATCTGCCGGAGCCTAAGTGGCCCAGTCCCTAGTATAGATTGACCGCTGACGGTTCATCTGCATTTGGAGCTATTAATTTCTTAATAAATCGTGTTACTTTGGTTATCACGACGATCTTTTGTTGGTTAATTTAGTTGTGTTATGTTAGTACTCATGTTTGACCAATGGCATATACTTTCATTGGTTGTAAACAGCCGGACGTACAAGTTTTATGTTGGCATTTTCGTTACAATTATCGGTTTCGACCGATATCGACATGTTTTCGTTCGAATATTTTGTTTTCGATTTCCGATATTTCAGATATCGATTTCATTTTCGAGCATATCGATTTCGATATCATTTTCGACTAAATAATCTGGTTTAGGGAACGGTAATGATATTTTTCGATCGTTTTCGAACGTCTTCATCCCTAACGGCTCGATTATGGGGAGGTCTGATAAGACACGTCGGAGGCCCGTCAAAGCATGGCCCGATAGAAAAACATGATCCAACTCGCACAATCCATCACCTCCTCATCCTTTCTTGGGCCGTCTCACACCGCAGCCCGCCTACAACAAACTAGCAGTCTTCATTCTTCATTTGTCTAGAAAAGAAAAACAGTATTCATTCTTCAACTCTAGCCGTCACAACCTCACCCTTGCACGCGCCACCGCTATTGACGCTAGTTCTTGCCCTCACAGGGCAGGTGCAATTCCTCTTCTACGCCGCGGCCATAGCTCCTCTTCCGCATCATTGGCACGGAAGGTTCTCGAACCATTCTTCCATGTCGTCGTTGCCTTCGAAACTGCTCTTCCGCGTCACTGTCATCCGCAGCAACTGCGTGATGTCACGGCCCGCGCCATCACCGCCACAACTCGCCTATGCCACCACAGTTACCATACTATCAGGCCGTCGTGCCTGTCGAGCGCACTGGATCGTTCATGCCTACCGGGCCGGCCCGACACGGCTAAATCATATCGTGTCGTGCCGTGGGCCGTTGTCCAGGCACATGGGCTAACATGGCATGGTTTGAAACTAACACTATGTAAAAAGCACACAAATCTGACACTTTCATTAGTGACGCGGCTCTTAACACGTGTCACCAGTGACATATAGGTGACGCTTTTTAGTATGACGCGTCACCAATCTTTTTGACCCTATCAAAACGCGTCACTAATATAGGCAAATTGATGACGCGTTTCAACTAAATATGTCACTGCTAACAGGGCGAGTAAATGGTGACTCGTCTAAACTGCACGCGTCACCCTTTAAAACCAGTGCGGACCCGAAAGAATTATCATCTATGGTTGGGACCCGTCCGCTTCACGTCCGAGCCCGAGCCGCTTCACCCCCGCCGCCCCGCGATGCTCTCTCTCTCTCTCTCTCTCTCATGTCTCGCCGGCGGCTGGCATCCTCACCCTCCTCCATTCCCATCTCACTGGCGACCATCGTCCTCATCCACGCACCGCACCTCCCCTGCAGCCCTCTTCCGTAGCTCGCCTCCGAGGCTCCCTACCCTCTCTCCTCTTCCAATCCCAGTCGCAACCCTAACCCTAGCCACCTAGCCACCATGATAGCGAGGACCTGTACACAGCTGCTGTGGCCCATAGGGATATGTACGACCCTTCGTTTCCCTCCCCATGGCGCTGGTTCCGCGTGTGATCCCCGTGGAGGACCCCGGCGCCGTGCTCGGTTGCGTGGAAGCTTTGGGTTTCAAGGTGAGTCATGGGTACGGAATGACAGAGCTGGGTGGGGTGGTGTTGTTCGTGTGCGTGGAAGGGGAGTGGAACAGGCTGCCCTGAGCGTTCGTTGTCCTCAAAGAAGCTACAGGATTAGAGCGTTCGTTGTCCTCAAAGAAGCTGCAGGATTAGATGTTGTGGTGTCCTCGACCTGTTCGATCAAATGCCACAATGTTACTCTTCTCTAATGCACGTGGTTTGTTAGTAAATTGCACAGCATAAATTTTGTTTCTACTAGTAGCTGTGTGACAAGGTCCTGATCTGATTGTCTTCTGTTTATTTACTTTAACAGGTTGATGAACTCTATTGACTTGACCTGGATGCCCTCAACAATCTTCAGTATGATATTGCTATTGCATCCAATAGTACCACAAATGATCCTTTGCTACAGGTCAGATCTCTTAAACTATTTCTCTGAGTCAATATCCAGATACTGAACTGAAAGTAAAAGTGGGGTGGTGACAAGGTCCTGATCTGATTGCTCTTCTGTTTATTTTCTTTAACAGGTTGATGAACTCTATTGACTTGACCTGGATGCCCTCAACAATCTTCAGTATGATATTGCTATTGCATCCAGTAATATCACAAATGATCCTTTGCTACAGGTCAGATCTCTGAAACTATTTCTCCGAGTCAATATCCAGATATCTGAACTGAAAGTAAAAGTGGGGTGGTCGTGTATGTCTAATAATTATGTTTGATTCATTCATCTGTTAGAAATTCTTCATTGCTGATGTGCTTCATATTGGCTTGCTCCACAACAACTTTGATCAGTGCATGTTTGCTTATTTGATAAAATAAACAAACTGACTACTATTTTACACAGAATTGTGAGATTAGTGTTTATGAACCATGATATCTCCATTCAACTTGATAGGGAATCTGAACCTTCTTCCCAACATCTCACAAAAGATGTGCTAGAAAAGAAAAAGGCAGAGGCAATTAAGGCATGTTCCTCATCCTATGGATTCCTCTTGTAGCAATTTATTAGGTGTAGTTTCATACGACAAAGATGTTAACTCATTAAATTAGTGCAGAAAATTAAAATATGAAACCAAAGGCTATTGTTAATTTGCTACCAATAATCCTCATTTTCCCTTTGCAGCTTCTTTGATGTGTGTTTTATTTTTGGGTTTTGTTCACTCTCTCTTGCTAAACCACTCTTGTTTCCTTGGTGCAACCGTTCTACGAATATATGGTCAAAGATGCCATCAATGGTAGTGCTATTACTTTATTTTTTAAAAACAATTCCCTCCGTCATGCTCTTATTTAGTGGAGGTGAAAATTAAGCTCTACCAGCAGTCCTCTACTAACAAATTATCATGCCATTGAGAACTGATTGCTTGAAGCTGCACTGCTGCAGATCCAATGAGAGCAGCCACGGTTCTGAAATTATCGTATCCTCTATTGTTTATTCTTTAACAGTTTAATGAACTCCAGTCCCTTGATGCTATTGTTTTATCCGTATAGCACTAGTGCCAAACTTGTATTGGTACTTGTATTTGCCATACCAGTTTGACTGATTTGTGAATACATGTTATCGAAGGTCCCAAGATTTCACAGATCTAGCAGAATATACATGCATATTTCCTTCTCTTCTATCTGCATTCTAGGTTAGCACAGTTTATTATGCGTGCAAATGGGAAATTCTGAGGGTGACTGTATTTTCAGAGGTCCTGTGGTATTTTTATTTTTCTGTTATTGCTAGAGAATCACAAAATTTAGAACTGATCTTCTTAACACATAAATTTGTTAAATCTGATAATCTCTGCTATTGTGCAGGAAGAGAAGAAATCGATATCAAGTACTTGAGCTACATCGTAGCCATGTACTGAAATCCACCACTCATCTTGTGTAAGACAGAGCATTGACATAAGAATTTGGATTATGTGTTTCTTTCTTTTTTAATGTGTATTTCTGTGCACTCGTGAGTGCTGGTTATGGTGGAAAGTTTGCCATGGCAAACTGCAACAAAGTATTTTTGTGTGCTCTTGTTACTTAGCTGCCTGCCTGCCTGTTCTGTTTTTTATTGAACACCCGTATTTGGCTGATTTGTCATTTATCTTTGTTTTTTTTTCCTCTGTACTCGGTCAATGGTCAATTTGATTTGTGCATTTTGTCCTATATCTTTGCATCATTACTTGTTGTGTCATTTCAAACTGAGTGATGTTTTTTTGCCCAACTATCTGGTACCATGTTGCTTTTCACTAAGTACTGATGTTGCATTTTTCTCCAGTCCCATGGGGAATGTTCAGTTTAGCTATAACTTTACGTTACCAGTAATCATTTTGCTAAACAAAAGATATATACCTGCATCTTGATGACATTTCAATAATTTCAGGTGATCCTGATCAGCTGGGAAGATTTAAGATAAAATCCGCTGACCCTTTGCTTCTTGTCTAATGATATGCTAGGAGGTACTTAAGGTGAGTAGGATTGTGTTTGATGCCTTATCAGTTACAAGATTCAATCTCAATAATCTCAAGTTATAGATCATGTTCCTATCAGCTTTTCTGAAAATAAAGTAGCTGAAATCTGAATGTTAGCTTTCTGTAACCAGGAGCTACACAGCTCACTGAACTCATTAGCTCTGTACGGTTGAGAGTCAAGTTCACTGCACTTTTATCTCATACTGTTAATGTAACACTACTTCAACCAGGGCTTTCTTAAATTTCAAAGCTATCTTACTGTTTATGCTATGTTGTCACTACTAGTGTTGCTCTGCACCTTACCATTGTCCATTGTTTGAGTTGTGTGCTCTGCACCTTCGTTTGTAGGATGTCGACACGTAATGCAAGTATTGGACACGTTCTGAAGCTGTGCTAGATGCTAAAACAATGTGAAGGCATGTACGCGAACATATGCTACTTGGTACCTGTTTGCCTGAAGATGAGAAAGGAAGCTGGGTATAGGACTGTCTTTGTTGTGTAATGTCAATGTTTGGACTTCGATAATGTCTTTAGCTTGTATAGTCTATAGGCTTAGACGCTTTAGCTTGAATAGTCTTTACCATGAGGTCCATGGCGTAAATTTTTACAAACTTATGAATCTTGGAACTGTTTGTCCTAATCTTGGAGACTTTGCTATTTGTGCTCTACATGTCTAATTGTTTGCTTCTAGCTAAGTGATCTTCCTATTTGAGAATGAGAATGCTGGATATTTGTGATGTATATAAGATACCTTTAGCATTCTCTTTATTTTTTTCTTTTTAAATTTTTCATTAGTGACGCGTTTCATCAAGAAGAGTCACCATTGACTCTTACATTGGTGACGCTTCTAAGAAAAAGCGCGTCACCGACGTCATTGTCATTGGTGACGCGTCTTGTTGGCATGCGTCACTAATTTGAGCATCATTAGTGACGCATAAAAAATGCATCACTATTGACTTTTCATTAGTGACAGAAATTTAGTGACGCGTGAAAAAGCGTCACTAATGTCTCTCTGGAAGCGTCACTAAAAACCTTTTTTTACATAGTGTAAATGGACCGGACCTTTTCGTACTCTGAGTCGTATCGTGCCGGGCGGCTCGTTAATTTGGCCAGCGCTAGGCTGCACAAGTGGAGAGCACTGAGATGATACAGGTTGGTTGATTGTTTCGCAAGCTCCGCCAATGAATCCATCGGGCAGCTCCAGAGCTGTTGTTTCCATCCAATCAAAATTCAGAAAGAGCGGAGACTTAAACATGCACATGCTTCCACACGATACAAGATCTACAATGCCAACGACACAGTCAAGTATACACGGAGCACAATATTCTATCCGAGCTCAACTGAAGCCTCACAACTCATGAAGTCATCATAACGGCCTCTGTTGGATGAACGCCGGGCTAGATGCGGCGGCGAGCACTACAACTATGAACACAACGCGAACTCGGTGGGGAGAGCGATTGGTGCTGCGAAAAATAACTGTGCAGCTTTTTCTGTTTTGCATTGCAGAATATAAAGGACTCGAGATTTTACAGGGACTCGTGGCCGAAACGACCTCCTACTTGCGCGCACACGAACAGCATCTGGACGTGGGCGCACGCACGACGCGGACGACGCGCTCCGCATGGACTGGGCATGCGTTAGCTCAACAGACTCTTGACTCAACCAAATAAACTCACGACTAAGCAAGAACAAGACAATAACTAAGGCCCAGTTTGTTTCCCAAGCAGATTATATAATCTGGATTATTGGTACTAGATTATATAAGTTAGATTAAATAATCTAGATTATATAATCTAAGAGCATCTCCAACAGACTAATTAAAAAAGATTAGCTATTTCTTGATTTTACCTAGCATCTAAAATGAAAGGTCTCTTGAAAAAGTATTGCAATCCAACAGGCTCTTTAAATGTTTTCATTCTCTAGATTTGAAATAACCATGTCATCAATTGAGCGTTATTTGGACGACCAAACCTGGTCTATTTTCTTATAGTTCGGCCCATTTAACACTCAAAGCCCACCTGCATACTTCTTCCTTCCTCTTTTCTTGTCTACCAATCGTCATTGCCGCTTGCACGAGCTCATGCTGAGCTACCGATGCACATCATCGTAGACCAAGCTCTCCACTACAAATCAATTCTCTAACAGGATAATCAGCTCCACATGGTCACCCCTCTCTCTCCTACAGGAAAGGCCGAGATGGATGGTTTCTTCTCCGATTTTGGCCACCACAACTGACCTTGACCTCACCATTGACTTTTCCTCCTCGGCGAGCTAAAGAACAATTTTCTCATGTCCATGAGCTCCTGCCTTTCTTGCGCAACGGTTTGACTTGTTTTGAGCCCATAAGATCAGCCGCCGCCGGAATCCATCTTTTTCCGGTAACCAGAATCGAGTTTTTCCACGCCATTGCTATGGAAAGGGAAAACACAGCGCGCGGGAAAGAGGCCCGTGCGCGTGAAAGAATGGTGATGGCAAGCCGCGCGAGTCCGCCAAAGTTGGCGCATGAGGGCGACAGGATACCGAATGATTAGAATAGAGGGCAAGGAAGCGAGTCTGTTGGATCGCGTTATAAGTGAAAATACTGTATATCTACCGAATGAGTATGTTATATAGAGTCTCTTGGAGATGCTCTAAAGGGAATGTTTATTTACTCAGATAATTTTATTTGGATTATTGCTTATAGGTGCGAGAAGACAATAATACCCTTTTGCTACTGTAGTTACCGGTGGTGGCATGCCCGAGGTAGGTGGGGTCCACTTAATGGCAGGGTAGGTAATTTCTTTTAATTATACAAGGGTAGTGGGTCTTTTGTCAAATAAGCTGAAAATAAGCACCTCTTGAGGTGCTTATTGGATTATGATAATCTAGCCTCTAGATTATTTAATCTCATCAAATAAGCTGGCCTGTTTGTTCACCCACCTAGATTATTTGATCTAGATTAAATATCTGACCCTAAATAAGCTGAAACAAACAGGGCCTAAGACCAATGCACGCAAGGATTAATCAACAGCCTCAAATTGCAATATTTATGGTTGTCACTTTGATCTTATTTGTATCCAACATTTTTTGTGTGAATTGTGTGTTTCTCAATTTTGGAGCCCCGCATCACCTGCGCCCATGGGACTCGGCGCGACGATTCTCACCGGTGACAGCTGCCGGTGGACGGAGGGAGCGTGGATCTGTTTCTCCAATAAATTTTAGGGATCAAAGTCCTTCATTAGTGTTGAGTATTCCCCATGTTGAGTTATTTGATATTAGTGATTTGTTTTCTTCTATTTCTATCTCGCGACGACAAGGAGATAGGGTGGATTTGGTCCCCCCATGGCGGCTCCGATAAAGATGCCGACAGTGATTCAACAATTTCTGATGAAATGAATAATTAGGTTTCCACTACCGAGGCAGGGATGATGTCGCAGGCCATGAAATAAATTCTTTAGGCCCTTCTCCATTTTGTTATGATTAGATCCAATCACGATGGAGGCCTAGCGAGAAGTTTGGGTCTAGTTTCTCTTCATGTTCGGTGGTAGAAGCAAGGAGGTAAATATGAGAAAGAAGATGCTCAATTTTGCCTACATGAATGTTGATTGTCATTTATTGGGCACTTGTGGCACTGCTTCTGGTTGAGCCATATAGGGTGCACGAATGTCACTTGAATGTAGGGTCATCCGTATGAACCTTTACACAGGTTTGGAATTGAACGTTGAAGCTACATGTTGAGTGCTCTTAGTTGTAATTTTTGTTTTGTAACTTAAGGATGTACTCAACTAAATATTAATATAATTCTTCTTTCGACTAAAAAAATTTATCACCTTGGTTCTAGCCTTCGGTGGGTAGATCAAGATGGGTACGACGACAAAAAAATTATCATGAATTTATGCACCTAGAGATTTTATGAGAGGGGTTCTTTAAAAAAGTGATTATGTGGTTAGGGGATCAGGTGGCCAAATCGTGGATCAGCCCAATGCAGATTAGAGGCAGTCAAAAAATTCCTACAAATTCGATCAGCTCTACAAATCCTTTGTAGTGGTGGTCCATAATATAGGCCGTTGTTACTGCCCACTAAGCCACGGTCACAATATAAACCGACTAGCTAGAATTTAGGCTGCATTCTCTCTTCCTCTCTATTCTCTCCACAAAGTGGTGGCTCGGTCTGGCGTGCAGCTACGAAGCGCCCGACAGCACTCGGTGGCCTATATTATGGACCGCCCGGCATGCGGCTACGAAGCGCCGGACAATGCAAGGTAGTCTGAATTTTATTTTAGGTGTGATACATTTAAAATGATGAGCACCTTTTCTTTTGTTATGAATTCACTCGATCAGTTTGGCGTGACACTTCTATAGTGTCAAATTGGCTTTCTTCAGAGTTTTGTTAAGAAATCTTTAATTTTTTCTTGAAAACTTACATTATAATAATCAAATTAATCTTTAAATGTACATTTGACAGTTCTTTAGAAAGGCCATGAATAATCAAAGATTTAATAATAAATCCTAGTTTATTTTCTTTGTATCTATCAAGATAAAGATGCTAAAGAAGCTTAATATGAAGCGTTTGACATTAAAGAAGGATCTCTCATTGCTAAATTAAATATTCCATGCCCTCAACAACAGTAAATTTGTTTCTTCATTTGCTACTGCAGACTAATTTTTATTGATTCATGGTGCCCATGTTGGACTTGCATTATACATTTAAAATTCACACATCTGTGGTCTCTCCAAATTCAGGCTTCAACCAATATTTCTGCATATGCAATACATGTTGAAGCTTTAAACATGTATCTTGGAGCAAAGATATGTTTAGACCTACAACTTTCAGAATGTGTTTTTGTCTCTTATTGCCAGCCTCTTATTTCTTACTTTCATAACTCATCAGGAGGCTTGCCATACTAGAGAATTAGCCATGTTGTAGTTGACAATTGTAGCTTTGTCGATAAAACTCAAAGCTATGTTAAGTACAATCCTAGATAACAAAATATCGCTGCTGATCAAAATATCAATTTTAGACGTTCATATTATAAGCATTGTAAAGGCTGTCCTTAGAAAAAGAACATTTGTAATTTGCTAACATCATGGACATCTTTATTTACTGTTAATGTTAATTATATTTGATTTGATTAAAATTAAAGCCAAATTAAAGCCCTCGGGAGCGTTTGAGCTTCGAAAGAAGAAACTGGAAGTATTTTGGACCTAATTTCACAATGCAACAACTATAAGCAAAAAGGCCTCAAGAAAGACCACCTGTGTAATACGTCTGTGTCTATATGTGAAAAGGAAGATTTGGTTGAATTAGTCCTGCTGTCAGTGGAGTGCCAACAGGTCCTGAATGATGGAAAGTGTAACGAATCGCCTCTGCAACTTCAGAAATGGATTGCCTGAACAGCAGTCATGCTGTCTGCGCACGTGCTGGTTGGCAAGTTGCCAAGGTGGAGAACAGAATTTCATGCATATACATGTTATTCAAAACATAAAGTTCAGCAGGAGGCGACGCTAGAATGTGCTGCTTTTGCAGGCAACACAGATGTTAGGAAAACATATCTATATAACTGGATGTCTGAAATTCAAAAATTTTAGAATAGGTGGATGAATGTAATGGAAAAAAAACCCCTACAAATATCATGTCTGACATATTTCTCTTAAACCATTACAGGGAAAAGTAGAGCACCATACCCCTTGTCTCGTTCTGGTTGGGTAAAAAGCACAAACAGAAATGGCATACGTACATCTATATCTATGCCATTACCAGTACCTGATTCTGCTAGGCGAAGCAGCTCGACGACGACAACGGAGACGAACACCAGCGTCGGATGGAGAGCAGCAATTCAAGCACAACGTACGCTAGTTCCTGAATCGATCCCCCATGAGAGCGTACAGTAACCCCAGCCAGTCACTAGGTGCAAGAGCCTTTTCATCGCCGAAGGTGAACTCGATGTCTTTGTTGCCGTACTCCATGTCCCGGACCTGCACAAGGCTCTCCTGGTAGAGCACCAGGCGCAAGTGCCTCTGTCGCACACTGGTGTTCCTCGTGGCCACGGTGCGCAGCTCCCCGGTGCCAGGCTCGTACATGTACGCGCTCTGCGCAGTGGTCGCCAGCAAGATCTTCCTGTCGCTGTCGCCGGCCGATGAGCCGCCGCCGGTGTAAGAGACGACGAAGAAGTCTGCGTCCCATGGCTTCGTGAGCTCCTTACCGATGTGGGGGCTCAGGTCGATGCGGCGGTCCATCGACCACGACGGAGACTTGTTGTGGTCGCGCAGCATCCAGACCTCGAACAAAGCGACGTAGTTTTGGCGGCGACGGAGGTCGCGCAGCAGGCCCAGGCGGCCGTCGATCTCCGCCAGCGTCGCGTTCTCCTGCTGGTTGCCGCAAGGCGGCGGCAGCGGGAGGCGGCGGAACGACTCGGCGTCGAGAGTGAAAGCGAGCACGCCGTTGGGTCCGCCGCCCTGAGCGGGAGACATGAGCGTCCAGTGGAGGCGCCCGTCGGCGAAGACTGGGTCGGTCCTCGCCGACACGACGGCGCCGTCGCAGATGATGGGCGTCTTCCTGCCACGCGGCGCGCGCCAGCGCCACTGCCCGGCGCCGCCGACGGTGGCCACGACGCACTGCAGCCGCGGGACCCACCACCGCAGCGGCGGGTGCCCGGAGGTGCGCTCTAACAGGACGGCCTTGTGCGTCCCCGATCCGGCGGCGGCGTCGTGGCCGAGGCCGGCGGAGTGGAAGTGCCACGGCGGGCGGCGCGGCGGGAGGCGGAACGCGCCGCCGGTGGACGGGTTGCAGAGGAAGAACTCGCCCTCGCAGGGGCGGCCGACGAGGACCGCGCCGCGGCAGGCCTTGCCGGCGCCGGAGAAGACGCGGGGGCAGCCCGCGCAGAAGGCCGGCTTGGGGATCGTGTGCTGCGGCGTGGCGATGGTGGCGTGCTGGTGCCATTTGGTGTCCACCGGGACGGAGACGAACCGCGGGGCGGCGGCGGCGAGGGACGCGGCGGAGGAGTGGTGGCGGCGCGCGAAGGTCGGGGAGGAGATGAGGCTGTTCCAGGACGGGGAGACGCAGCGGGACGCGGCCAGGGCCTTGATCGGCAGCCGCAGGAAGATGTCCTCCGCGACCTCGTCCGGCAGCGGCGGAAGCACGGGCTGGAAAACCATGGCCGCCTCCTCGTCCCTGCTCCGCCTGCCGGTGGCGCCGCCGGGCTTAGTTTTCCGGCGGCGCTTTGCCATCTCGGGGAAGGGGATTTTTTGGGTTTTGTCAGATCTGAATACGAATGGGAATGACGAGAGAGGGCTACCAACCCTATTAAACTCACCAGGGCGGATTTGAATCAGGCCGTTGGGAAGGACGGAAAGGGGAGATGCACCGCATTGCATTTGCATGCAAGCGACGCGGCACACGGCTGGCAAGTTCACAGTATATGCTACTGGAAAGCGGACGCCTGCAACGGACGGATGGATTTGGACGTTTGGTTGGCAAGGCAGTGAACACATGCCCGACGGAGGAAGAACACGGACGCCGGAGAAAGGATTAATCACTGAGTTTAGGAGATGGTTTGAGGTAAAACATTTCGGTGGAATCTCGATCAATTTTTTTCCTAGGTTAACTAAACTTAAGTGTCACCTCATGTCAACAACAATTAATCTATCAGAAATGTACAGGGTGTTCATTTTTGGGTCCAATTATTTCAATTGACCCTCGAACGTCGCAAGAAAACACATGCTTTCCTCATATCTCTCGCATTGGTGCTCATTCGTGATAACAGGCATTGTACTTTAGTGGTATTATATTCACATGCATAATATGTTCCCTACGTTCAAAATTATATCATCTTTGATTTTAAAACATAATTAAACATTTCTCGTATAAGAAATATTTTAACTAGAAATTTCAGTTTAGGCGCTGATTGGAGTATGAAAGCAATATTCTAATGGTATTTCACCGAAATTTCTTTTCCTATGTTAGAAGTGACATGTCAAGCTGCGTGGCACACTACTAGTCAAGTTCATAGTGCAAAGCGGATGGGTTTGGTTGGTTCGAACTTCGAACACGAAGGCAATTAACACATGCCGATGGAGGAAGAACACGGATGACGGATAAAGGATTAATCACGGGTTTAGGATCTGATTGGACAAATAAAGGTAATATTTTTTGCTGAATTTCGCTGAACTTTTTTTCCTAGGTTAGGTGTCACCACATGTGAGCAACAATTAATCTACCGGAAATGTACAGGTGGTTAATCATTTTGTCCAATTCTTCCGACGAACTGATCCTCCAAGGTCACTAGAAAGTACATGCTTTCTTGATATAGGTATCATGTGTAACCATTTCATTTATTGGACATATTTGAACTAGAAATTTTAGTTTACCTGATGATCGATTCGAGTATGAAAGGAGGTGATATTGGAAAAAAAATCTCCTAGGTTAGGACTGACATGTGACTATGTGAGTAACAATAAGTCTACCGGAATTTGAGGGGAGATTAATTCGTTGGTTCCGATTCTTCCAAATTGAACAATGACCATGGCAGAAAAATACATGCTCACGTTATATCTATTGATGTGCTCTTATTCGTGACAATAGGCAATAATGGTCTGGTCAGGTACTCTAGCGCGCTAGATATCATATTCACATTAGTTATACTCTCTTCTTTCAAAACTATGATTTCTTTGACATCATGTTCAATCATGTCTTTTATAGGATATATTTGAACTGAAATTTTAGTTTATGAGCTGATTTGACATATAAAAAACAATATTTTGGTGAAATATTTCCAGAAAGTTTGTTTACTAAGTTAGGAGTGACACGTCAGTGATAATTAATCTACCGAATTGTATGGGAGATTAGTCATTGCCTTCTTGATCCAATTTTCCGATTTGAACTATGAATATGGCAGAAAAATACATGCTATCATCATGTTTTTTTTTGCGAACATGCTATCATCATGTTTGCTCGTAACAGCAAGCAATAATGGCATGGCTAGGTACACCGCTGGCATTGTACTCTTGCAGTATCATATTCACGAGATTTTTAGTATTTTGCCCAAAAATCCGGTGGGCTTGGTAGAAAACGCACTTGCCATTAGGCTTTGTTATAATGCCCACGAAACGGATGCAACAACAGATAGAGTGTCCGTGACCCTTTTTTCGAACAGAAATGTCCACATTCTCCTTCCTTGCGTTTGGCCACGACTGGCCTCCTCCTCCTAGTTGGATCTACTACATGAAATGAGTGCACGTAGGAAAAACAGTTGTTTGCCGAGTGTCGGATGTACTCGGTAAACACCAAAAACCACTCGGCACACCATTTGCCGAGTACCGTACTCGGCAAAGGACCATCAACGTAGCTTTTATCGGTAAAGGCCCTTTGCCGAGTGCTTTCCATCGAGCACTGGGCAAAAGGCCCTTTGCCGAGTGCTTTCTATCAGCACTTGGTAAGCATTATCGGGAAAAAAACACAATGCCACCATCGATGGCCAGCCCGACCACACTGCCGCTGGCCATCACCTCCACGACGCTGCAAGAGGCCGGGGAGCCGTCGCCACGCCGTGCTAGATGCTCGGGCCCGGGACTGCCGCCTCCTCCACCTAGATCTGTGCCGCCGTGCTCGCCGTGCCTCCCCTGGATTCGTGCCGCTGTACCCCGAGAGAGGCCGCGCCTGCCGCCTCCTCCACCTGGATCTGCGCCACCGCTCCCCGGGTCCCTCACCGGGGCTCCTAGCCGACCGGGTCGCCGCCGCCGCTCCGCCCGAGGCCACCACCGACAGCTGCGCCCACCACGCTGCCCTCACTCAGCTGCCTTCTCCGTCACCGCGCAACGCCGCGTTGTGCGCCTGCTTGCGCAACCTAGGCCCCACACTGCCAGCTTCCACATCTCTGGCCTCTGTGCTCCACGCCGCTGCTATCGCTGCTCGGACGGGGAGCGAGGAGAGAGATTAGGGATCTATCAGGAGGAAAGAGATATGGGCGGGAGATGAGGGAGAGGTGAGGATAAGATAAGGTCGTCTGACCCATGTGGGTTTCGGTTCGAGGCCAAAAATTTTGCATCGCGCTCAGTAGATACGTACCACCCCGCTCTGTTTTGCCGAGCGTCGGACTTCGGCACTCGGTAAAGGTTCCGTTTGTCGAGTGCCTGCCTTCTTGCACTCGACAAACTTTGAATCTATAATCTAAAAAAATATATAATTAGCAAATAAATTCTAAAAATAAACCGATTTTGGCATGACACTATTTATATGATTTATTACCTATACAAAATAATTTGAAGTCAAAATAAAACTTATCCATCAATTATTTTACCTTCTACGTGTGATACCATCACATCATAACAAGTATTATGATTTTCTGACTATTTGATTTTTCTAGAATTTAAAAATCATTCAGACATACGTTGACGGTCATATTTCTGAAACAAATATATGTCAAATTTCTTTTTCTTTCATGGGTAAGATCCTAAATTGGGCTAAATAACATTATTATAATTTTTATACTCATTTTATTTTATTATTTGAATCACTTGTAGTTCAAATTTGATTTTATTCAAAAAATTGCTTGAAATGTAAACGAATACAAAAAACTTCAAATTTTAACATGGAGTTACACATGTTGTATGTGATGAGTAGAAAAACTTTTGAGATGAGAAAATAAAAAGATTTACTTCTTTGCCGAGTGCAAAAAATACACTCGGCAAACAAACTTCTTTGCCTAGTGCAAAAAAATACACTCAACAAACTCGCTTGTTTGCCTAGTGCGAAGAAAATACACTCGATAAGCGAGTTTACCGAGTGTATTTTATATGACACTCGACAAAGACGTTGTTTGCCGAGTGCCCGAGTAAAAATACTCGGCAAACGCCGAACACTCGACAACAATGGCTTCGCTGGTGGTGGTGGGAGATTAATCACTTCGATCCAATTCTTCAAAATTGATCCTTGCACATCGCAAGAAAATACATACTCTGGTCATATTCGTTGGTGTCCTCGTGACTAGAGGACACCGCTGGTATTGTACTCGATCTAGCGGTATCTTGTTACATGAGTATATACTCCCTCTCCATTCAAAAACTATACCGTCCTTTGTACTAGCAATTTCAATTTAGACGTAGCTGTTCGATATGACGATGGAACCCTGGAGGGAGTGGCGAAGGTGAATTTGATGCCTTTGCTGCCGTACTCCACGCCTGGCAGTTGGACAAGGCTGTGGCCCGGGTGTTCCGAGTAAGGCCCCCGATCAGACCATCACCTGCTGAGTTGCACACCAAATCATTCTTTTTTTCATTCCTACAATAGTAGAGTTTGTAATTTAACCAAGGGTCACCACCTTTTGTTTTTATTAACTTTTGGTAAGTATCTTCTCTTCTCATCAAAAGTTTGAGCGTAACAAAAAGGATATGTTACATATTTATCTAGACATGCTTTCATGTTTTTCCCTCAGGATATGGAAGCATTTGTTGCTCAAAATATTGCAATGTACGTAGACTTGTATACTAGTTGAATACCCGAGGAGTCATTGGCCACACCATGCATTTAGGGGCTATATGTTTCAGATTATATAATTGTGAGTAATTCAAAACTATACTGTAGTCGAATGATGGTAATCTTTATATATATATATATATATAATCTCATTGTCAATCATGACAAAGTCCTGGTAAAGAAGACATCTAGACGCAGAGGCTCTTAATTAGAACCTGGAGGCATGAATTTGATGTGTTTGTTGCCGTACTCCATGCCTGGCATTTGCACAAGGCTCTCCTGATAGAGCACAAGGGCGCCGCCTTTGGTGCAGCCTATGAAGCGCAGCTCTCGGGAGTCCGGCTTGTAGACATACGCCATGTGTATGGTTGTCCCAACCAAAATGTTGTTACTCTCGCCGGAGGACTCGTCGGCACCGGCAACGTAGGAGACCGCGAAGAAGTCACCGTCAAACGGATACTTCAACTCCTTATTTACCTGCGGCGTCAGATCAATTCGACGGTCCATCGACCAGAGCAAGTCGCGAAGCATCCAGAGCTCAAACAATGCCGCGGCCTCTCGGCGGCTCCGCCGGTCACGCATGAAGCAGAGGCGGCCGTCGAGCTCGCCGAGGGTCCCGCGCACCCGCTTGCCGGTGGCGAATGGCGGCAGCGGGAGGCGCCGGAAGGATTCGGTGGTGACTGCGAAGGAGAGGATGGCGCTAGAGTCCCCGAATGGAGGTGCCTGGTGCGTCAGCATCCAGTGGAGGTGGCCGTCGGCGAACACAGGATGGGCCCTCTCGGACACGACCTCGCCTTGGGAGACGACGGGCGTCTTCCTGGTGCCCCGTGGGGCCCGCCAGCGCCAGTGGCCGGCGCCGACCGTGACCACGCAGCTCTGCAGCTTGGAGTTGGAGGGCAGCCCGCCCACGAGTCTCTCCAGCAGCACGGCCTTGTGCTTCCGGGCGGAGGAGTCGTAGCCGAGCCCGGCGCTGCAGATTCTCCACGGCGGGTGGCGGCGCGGCGGGAGGAGCAGGGCGCCGCCGGTGGACGGGTTGCACAGGTAGAACGTCCCCAGGTGCGGCCAGCCGACGAGGACGGCGCCGTGGCACGCCTTGCCGGCGCCGCAGAACACCGTCACCGTGGAAAGGGACACGAACGTTGGAGTGGCGGTGGCAGCCGCACAGCGCGTGGCGTGGTGCCGGTCGGCGAACTCGGCCGAGGAGATGAGGCCGTTCCAAGAAGGGAGACGCAGCGGGAGGCGGTGAGGGATTTGATCGGCAGCCGCAGGAAGATGTCTTCCGCGATCTCGTCTGACAGTGGCGGAAGGGCCGGCTGCAGAACCATGCCCGCTGCCGCCTCCTCGTCCCTGTCGGTGGCGCCGCCGGGCTTGTTTTTGCGGGGGCGCTTCGCCATCTTGGGCTGCTAGTGCTACGAAGGGATTTTGGCAGATCTGAATTGGCACATGGCAAATGGGCTACCAGGCTAGTATATATGAAGCGGTCGTCGGAGATGGATTCACACACTCGACGGTCAAGCTATCCAACTGGGTGAGGGGATGTGTGGGCTATTAACTCACCCAATTATTATGCGTTCCCATTGTCACGAAGTTTGAATCAACCTGTTGGGACTTGGGCGCGGCACACGACGAGCGAAATTAAGATCAGGGTCTTGCAAGGCAAGCAGCTGATGTTTAGGGAGTGTATTTTTTCAGGCACTCAACAAACAATGTCTTTGCTTAGTGTCAAACTGAGAATTAGCCAAGTGTCTTTTTTGACACTTAGCAAAGAATTAACTTTTTTTTCCTTTTACACCCTCAATTTTTTTCTACTCTACACATACAACATGTGCTACTCCATATTAAAATTTAGTATATTTTTATATTTGTTTGCTATAATTAATTATATTTCAAGCATTTTTTTGAATCAAGTCAAATTTGCACAACAACTGATTCAAATAATAAAATACAATGAGTATAAAATATATGACCCATAACGTGTGTCCACATAATTTTTAATTCTAAGAAAAAAGGTAAGAAAATTCATGAGATTTTCTCATGATGTGATGGTATCACACATAGGGACTAGGACATGGTTTTTTTCCCACCGATTGGACATCCCATCGGAGAGAGAAAATTTAAAAAATATTTAAAATATTATTTAAAGTTTTTCAAATTTTATGAAATTTGATGTACGTGTAGTTTGTATGATACTAAACAATGTATTGAAAATTTTACCCTTTAAATTCAATTTAGCTAAAAGATATAAAAATAACAAATTATGAATAAAGACAAAAGAAAAGGACAAAACAACTAATTTGTCATCTTCCTCCGCGATTTGTTAATTTTATAACTTTTAAATAAAGTTAAAGTTAAAGTTGAAACTTCATGTAATATACTTTCTACGTATAAACTATGATCATACCGAAATTTATAATTTTTCAAAGTTTCTAAATATATATTATATTTTTTTTCACCGGTGAGGGGACATCCCACCGCTGGGAAAGTTTACTTTCTCATGGGGACTATGATAAAAATGTTTAGAAGATTTCACATATTTTGTCATAACGACGTTTGCAAAATCAAAAAAAAATTGCAAGAAGTACATGTGTGATTGTTTGTGAGAGAGTTAGTGAATGCATTTTTATAATCAAAATTTTTCATATGATCTCATACAAAAAAAAACTTTATATCAAAATGGTAGCCCTTGATGAAATATAAAACTTTGTTGTTGAAAAAGTTTTCATCGGAAATTGTTTAACAATCCAAATTTTTGTTACAAATATTAGTTCACAACAAATAGCCTCTCTTTCTTCCACCTCTCTGTCATCTCTCACTTTGTGGTGATCGGAGGCAGCGTGTGAGGGTGGCGTGCGCAGCCCACAAGCGCGGCTTGGGGCGGTGGCCGCGACCCCGGCTCGGGTGGTGGTAGCGCAACATGGCACGTGCGGCAGAGTGGTGGCTGGAGGTGGCGGCGTGGGGCAGCTGCCTGGTGTTTTCCTTTTATTCTTTCTCAATAAGATATTGTCGAGTATCTATTTTAGCACTTGGAAAACAAGCCTTTACCGACTACCTTTTTACTAAGTGAGAACTTTGTGGGACACTCAACAAACATCTACTTTCTGGTAGTGCTGGAAGGGGATGATAAAATCGTCTTCTCTGCCGAGGCATACATCCACCCGGGCAGAAACATGGCAAAGCGAGCATCGCAACAATCATGAGTTCCTCCTGCCCCCAATCCTACATCCCAGGCAAAAGAGCGATTACTTCTCTTGTTCATTTTCAACTGAATGAAATAGGCCCAAGAACATACTTAGGTCATTCTGAATGTCTTTCATTTGCAATTAATTACATGCCACATCAGAATATATGATCACATGACAGATGATTTATTGTTAAAGAGAGAAGATGTTTTCATTTCCGTGAAAATATGATCACATGACAAGTAGAGTTTTTTGCTTATTTAGGACTCCACTCGATGGGCTTCGACAATTTAACACACTTATGATTGACCTCGCCAAAATGACACTTATTTTGTTGTCACTTTGATTTCCATATTTCTCCCTTCTTCCCTGAATTTCTATTTTCTTTTTCCACCCGGGGTGGCCCATGAAATCAACATCTTCTCTTTCACCACTAGAAAAGGTAACTGTAGAACATGCCAAAATGCAAACTAGCGGCGGACCAACCAACCCGCCACGGTGATATCGCAGCTAAAAATAAACATTTATTGCGGCGGGTGACAATGTCACCCTCCGCTACCTCCAACCCTAGAAAACAAAAAAAAAAATCCCACGCCAAGCCCATCTAGGTCCATCCACCACCGTCCGCACCACCGTGCCACCGGGCTCGACCGTGCTCCTCGTCACCGCTCGGAGCAGCCGCCCCACGCCGATGGTGCCCGGATCTACGTCGACGGCGGCTGAATCCGCACCGCTGCGACTCGAGAGACGAGGGGAGGGCGCTGCCATCACGATCCTGGAGAGGAGGGGGAGGGTGCCTGCCGCCACGAGCCTCGGAGAGGAGGGGGAGGGCATTGGCCGTTGCGAGCCGTTGAGGAGGGGGAGGCGTTGGTCGCCGCGAGCCCGGAGAGGAGGAGGGTGTCGGCCGCCGTGAGCCGGAGAGGAGGCAGACAACCGTCGATTGGTGGAGAGAGAGAGAGAGAGAGAGAGAGAGAGAGAGAGAGGCTGACGGTAGGAGGGAGAGATGGTGGGAGGCGGCGGATGGTGGGGAGATGGGTCAAACCTTAAGTGACAATTTATATTATGGCTGGTGGTGGGATAGTTGGTTGGGCCAGAAAAAATAGCGGTGTGTAGCCCGCCCCTAAAAATGGGCTATATTTGTAGCTTCGGACCGTAATATCACCCGCCATTAAAAATGGATTTTTAAAGGCAGAACACTATATGACCTGCTGTTAAAAATACAAAAAAACTGTAGCGGTGGGCCGCCTCGGCCCACACCACTACAGTGCCAATTTATGGTAGTGTTTGCTCGTGGATCTAGATCTGGACGGAGGCAGAATGACGGTGGGAGTGCGGTGGGCTGATGGCGGCTGACGCCATCGATGGGGGAGATGGCGGGCGGCACACGCAAAGAGGAGAGGGAGCAATACGCATATTTCTTGAAATTTTCGTGCGCTATGCGGCTGGTAGGATTCAAACCGGTGACCTCCCCTTCGTGGGATACCACATCTTCAACTGCACCAAATTGTCACATGTGACTATAACCAGTTTCGACTCTACACATATTATTAGTAATTGAGTGTAAATTGCTTCTTTCTAGCCCTAAGTGAATTCAAATTAAAAAGTTGTCAACTACAAAGTTTCACAACTTTTTGGGATCTACAACTTTCATTTTGGTAGTTTCTCCATCCAAGGTTTTTTTTACAAAATTTGAATGTCAAATTTGATAAATTCAAACTTAGTTTTCATTGATAAGATGATTTCAAGTGAAAAGGTTGGCTACTACAAAGTTTAAGAACTTTTCGGGATTTTACAACTTTTATATTTATTGTTACTCCATCCGAGGTCATTCGAAAATTTCTACTTTTCAAACTTGAGAAATTCAACGTACCTTTTTTGTGAAAAAAATAAGTCAAATTAAAAAGTACTCAACAACAAAGTTGTATAACTTCTGTAGATCTACGACTTTTATTTTGGACATTTTTCATCTGACATAGTGGTAGTTACATTGTGTACAAATGTTATATATCTCTCTTTTAGTTTCATGAAACTATAGGAGATATTTAGATTTTATGGACAATATTACTTATCCTTTCACAAACAAAGAAATGACCAAAACAAAGTTATACAACTTTGTAGGTCAACACTTTTTAATTTGAATTCGTTTATAAATTTAAAATATGTTTTGAATTTATCTTTACCGAGTGTCTAAAATAAAACACGACAAAGGGCTCTTTGCCGTGCGGCTAAAATAAAACACACGACAAAATGCTCTTTGCCGTGTGGCTGAAATAAAACACACAGCAAAGACCACTGGTTGCGGAGTCTCATTTGTCTTGTGTTTTATTTAGCGCACGACAAACAACATCTTTGCCGTGTGTCGGAAAAAATATTGGTCAGTTAAATATTGGTTTTCCCGTAGTTACAGTTTTGAACTTTCAAAGCGGCATTATCGATGTATGTATGGTCAGTTCCACTATCAATACCAATTCCGTGCTTCAAAACCACTGCAGTGGATTTAATCAACTCAAGCATCATCCAAGGATATGGACAGTTACACACAGTGTTTTGAGTTTCAGCATCTGGACAGAAACACACAGGGTAAATGTTCTATGACCATCGCTTGTGCTTCATTCATGTTCTGGTTTGTGGTTAACAGTTCAAACAATGCTCTCAAGATTCACCCATAAACCAGAGTAGCAAAACATCTCCAGCAAAGGAGGAGACACGATCTAATCAATATAGTATTCAACTTGAATTGCATAGTTATGGCAGCATGAATATCAGTCTGAACCCACTTTCTTATCACCGAAAGATTCTAGTCCTTCCGTGCTTGCTGCTTGCTACTAATTGGAAGACTCCTTCAACTATCCAGCACAAGACTGATGGATGGAATAGAACATGATAGTGTTTTTCAGATAAAGAAAAGAAAATGATATATAGTAGTTACCAGGGTAGATAATCGCATTGAAAATCAGGGACAAATTTCCCGATAAATGTGACTCTAATCATACATCGCGACGCACATTTAGACGCATCAGAGGTTCTTGATTAGAATCCTGCAGGCCTGTCCATGAACTTGAATTCGATGTCTTTTATGCCGTACTCCATGCCTGGCATTTGCAGAAGGCTCTCCTGATAGAGCACAAGGGCGCCTTTGGTGCAGCCAAGGAAGCGCAGCTCTCCGGAGTCCGGCTTGTAGACATACGCCCTGCGCGCGGTGCAGCCAATCAAAATGTTGTTACTCTCGCCGGAGGACTCGTCGGCACCGGCAACGTAGGAGACCGCAAAGAAGTCACCGTCAAATGGAAACCTCAACTCCTTGCCTGCGTGTGGTGTCAGATCAATTCGCCTGTCCATCGACCAGAGTGAGTCACGAAGGATCCAGATCTCAAACAGTGCCACGACCTCTCGACGGCACCGGAGGTCACGCATGAAGCAGAGGCGGCCGCCGAGCTCGGCGAGGGTCCCGCGCACCCGCTTGCCGCTGTCGTCGTCGATGGCGAACGGCGGCAGCGGGAGGCGCCGGAAGGATTCGGTGCTGACTGCGAAGGAGAGGATGGCACTGGAGTCGCCGTATGCCCGGTGCGCCAACCGGTACTTGAGCATCCAGTGGAGGTGGCCGTCGGCGAAGACAGGATCGGCCCTCGTGCATACGAACTCATCTTTGGACACGACGGGCGTCTTCCTGCTGCCGCGTGGGGCCCGCCAGCGCCACTGCCCGGCGCCGGCCGTGACCACGCAACACTGCAACGACTTGGACGCCCGGCCCATGACAATGGCTATCTCGAGCAGCACGGCCTTGTGCTTCCGGGCGGAGGAGTCGTAGCCGAGCCCGGGGCTGTAGAAGAACCACGGCCGGTGGTGGCGCGGCGGGAGGAGCAGGGCACCGCCGGTGGACGGGTTGCACAGGTGGAAGATCTCCTCGAGCACCCGGCCGACGCCGACGAGGACGGCGCCGTGGCACGCCTTGCCGGCGCCGCAGAATACCGTCGCCGTGGAAAGGGACACGAACGTTGGAGTGGCGGTGGCAGCCGCACAGCGCGTGGCGTGGTGGCGGTCGGCGAACTCGGCCGAGGACAGGAGGGTGTTCCAGGACGGGGAGACGCAGCGGGAGGCGGCGAGGGATTTGATTGGCAGCCGCAGGAAGATGTCCTCCGCGATCTCCTCTGGCAGCGGCGGAAGGGCCGGCTGCAGAACCATGGCCGCCGCCGCCTCCTCGTCCCTGCCGGTAGCGCCGCCGGGCTTGTTTTTGCGGCGGCGGCGGCGTTTTGCCATTTTGGGCTGCTGCTATAGGTAGGGATTTTGGCAGATCTGAATTAGAAAAGGGGCTATATGAAGCGGCCGTCGTCGATGGATTCACGCAATCAAATGGTCAAGCTGTCCAAATGGGGGTGGGGATATGCTGTCTATTAAATTCATGCCAAGATTTTGCGTTTCTGTTTTCTTAAAATTTGAATCAGCTTGTTGGGAGACGAAAGACGTGGGGTGGCACACGGCAAGCGAAATTAAGTTGAGGGTACAGCACTACGGGAGGGTTCACGATTGTCGTGTGCCTCCATCTTTGCCGTGTACACTTTGCCATCCGTCCACCCGGACAAGAACATAAAGCCTTCTTTTGCCCGTGCATGCTCTCGAATTTCTGAAAATGGCGAGCTTCGCAACAATGGCGAGTTCTCCTCCTGCCTCCGATCCCACATCCGACGCAAAAACGCCAGTGGACCTGGGAAGATTGGCATGTTGGTCAAGAAACGATTTCCAGATATTAATTCTCTCGAAGACAAGCAACATTTACAGGAGGCGGCTAGAGTTACGGAGTAAAACTGGATGTTCCTTGGCATATTATTCAAAATGCATTTTCAACTACTAGCTCGACCATGTTGGAGAAGGCATCTTCTATTATTAGCTCGAGCATGTTGGGCCAGTGGGGTCATATGATAAGTTTGGGTGTTGTATGCTTGTTGGGGTCAAAATTTATTTTCATATACCTATTTTTGGATGTGCTTCAGCATACTTTGTTGCTAGTAGTAATCTTGATCTACTTTTGTTGAACTATTGTAGATGTTCTAGTAGCGTGGTAATATACCAAATTTACAAGGCAATGCCCTAGAATTTCTAGGGTGGTGCAGTTTCTGTCCTATCAGATTATAGTGAATGTGGCATGGCAGCCGAAACTGGGTTGGATCAAGTTGAGTCTGATCTGCAGCCACTCTAAGGATTGCTTCACGACGGTTCAGCCAACGAATTTGTAACAAAGGATGATCGGACATTTTTTTCTTCATGTGGAGGTAGAGCGTATTCAACATCGCCATTTCAGGGGAGTGAGGATCACTAAGGGAAATCGGCCGCAACCTGAGTGCCGCCTTATCTCACAACTACAATTATGCTCTGTGGCGGCGGGCTAAAAGGGTCTTAGTGGCGGACGCATTAAACGCCACTGAGGTCCTGTCACTAATTACAAGCAAAATTAGTCGCGGCCCTAGGACCGTGACTGTCCGCCTGTGTGGATTAGCCTAATAAGGCACCGGTGTCGGTCTAGGGACCGCGATCGGCGCCGTTAACCTATTAACAAAAGAAGGCGGGCCCCTAGTGGGACCCACCCTACACGCCGCCGTCCCGTGCGCCATTCCAGCCGGGTCGTTCCCATCCCACCGTCGGTGCCGCCATAGCTGCCGCCGCCACCGCTAGATCCACCATGGGAGGAGCAGCTGCTGTCGCCGGATCCGCCGCGCCGCTTCCGGATCCACCGCGGAAGGAGCAGGAGGAGGAGGAGTCGCCGGTGCTACCGCCTTCTTCGCGCCATCGCCGAGGGCGCCCGCGGTGGAGGAGCAGGAGGAAGAGGAGTCGCCGGTGCGGGAGAGCTCGACGGGGCGTTGACGAGGACCAACGCCCGCTTGCCCTAGGAGCGACGGTTGCTCCCGGAACGGCCCTAGCGGCGGCGACCCATGCCGTAAGCGGAGGAGGAGCGGAGTAGAGCGGCGTCACCACCGACCGACCCTAACTCTAGGTTGCAGTGCGGCGCGCGCGGATAAGGTGGCGGTGCGGCACTACGCACCCCCACCTATATAGGAGGGACGGTCGGCTGCAGCAGGCCTCACTCGTCGGGCCCGCGAGATAAATGGACTACGAGCCATAACTGCAGGCTCGACGGTGTCCTGCGATCGACGCGACGCCGTTAGCCCCGGGCCTGTGGCCACCGTAACTGCGGGCTCCAGGTGTCCGTGACTAACTTACGTCCTTAGTCGCAGACACCAGCCTACACCCGTGCTTAACGGCGGACGCCTCGAGAGACCGCCACCGTGGCAAAAATGGTGTCCGCCGCTATAGAGCACTATTCTAGTAGTGTCCGCCAAGTGTTTTTATCGGACACTCGTTACTTTATCGAGTATCAAACAAAAACACTCGGCAAACATTGCTTTGCTAAGTGTAAAAAAAACATAAGCACTCGGCAACGATGAGTGTTTGCCGAGTGTTTTCTATGATACTCGGCAAAAAACCTCTTTGTTGAATGTATTATTTTTTACATTAGGTAAAGATGGCATTTTGTCGAGTGTTTTTTTTTACAGTCAGTAATTTTTTTTCTCTTCTACTCTCAAAACTTTTTCTACTCTCTACATACAACATATTTTACTGCATGTTAAAATTTGATAATTTTTGTATTTGTTCGATATATTTCATTAATTAATTACATTTCAAGTAATTCTTCAATAAAATCAAATTTGAATTGCAAATGATTCAAATAATAAAATAAAATGAATATAAAATTATTTTCATGTTATTTAGTTCAATTTGATCGGCAGCCGCTGGAAGAAGGGCCGGCTGCACAACCATGGCCGTCGCCTCCTCGTCCCTGCCGGTAGCGCCGTCGGGCTTGTTTGTGTGGTGGCGCTTTCGCATCTTGGGCTGCTGCTAGGAAAGGATTTTGGCATATCTGAACTGGCAAATGGCAAAGGGGCTAGTATACATGAAGCTCACACTCAACGGTCAAGCTATCCAACTGGGTGAGGGGATGTGTGGGCTATTAATTCACCCCATGATTTTGCGTTCGCTTTTCCACGAAATTTGAATCAGCCTGTTGGGACTTGGGAGATGAAAGACGTGGCGTGACACATGGCAAGCAAAATTAAGATCAGGGTACATGTATGTAGACTCTTGCAAAGCAAGCAGGTGCATCATAGAAAACTCGATGTTTACCGAGTGTATTTTTTGGGCAAACAGAAAACACTCGACAACTCGGTAAAGATGAGAGTTAGCAAGTGTCTTTTTTTACACTTACAAAAGAATTAAGCTTTTTGTCCTCTTACACCCTCAAATTTTTTTCTACTCTACACATACAACATGTGCTACTCCATATTAAAATTTAAGGATATTTTTATATTTGTTTGCTATAATTAATTAATTATATTTCAAGAAATTTTAAAAATCAAGTCAAATTTGCACAACAACTGATTTAAATAATGAAAATACAATGAGTATAGAAATTATATGAACCGTAACGTGTGTCCGCATAATTTTTAAAATCGAAGAAAAAAAGTATGAAAATTAATGAGATTGTGTCATGATGTGATGTCTCACACATGGGTACAATGATAAAATGATTAGAAGATTTCCAATATTTTTCATAACGATGTTTGCAAAATCAAAAAATGTTACAAGAAGTATATGTGTGATTGCTTGTGAGAAAGTTAGTGAATGCATTTTTAATCAAATTTTGTATATGATATCATACGAAAGAAAACTTTATATCAATATGATAGCCCTCGATGAAATATAGAACTTTGCTGTTGTAAAAGTTTTCAGCTGATGTTGTTTAGCAATCCAAAATCACTACAGGAAACGTAACCTTCTGCGATAGTGAGATATAGTAAAAATGTTGTAGAGTAATTCATTTTGCAATGTTTCACTTAATTCAGTGACGATGATTTTAAGTGTATCGCATAAGCATATAAAAATCATCATAAACAAAGCCAATGTCATATTGCTACGAACTATTATGTGTCGCAAGAGGCAAACTACTAACGTCGCAAATTACGTTATCTAAAAAACCATATTTAATTATATATATATATATATATATATTAGGTTTATCCTTCAAATAATTAAAAATACAAATTAAAATAACTTTTTATTACACAAATTATAATTTTTATTATATTAATAAGATAATTTTTATTGTATTAATTATGCATATTTTTTATGAAGAAATTTAAAAGAACAGAATGATGAATATATTAAGGGGAAAAGAAAAAAATACGCAAACCCACCGAATGAATATGAGGAAACAAAAAAAATAGACCCTTATTTTTCTTGGGATCGAAGCATTGCAGAAGCATGCTGAGGAGATTGATGCTCTTCTTTGGCGTTTATTCATTCTCAACAAGTAGGAGGTCACTCCTGAGTCCTGACCTCACATTTGTGAACTGTTTATTTTGCTACTTTGCTAGAATCTGAGACTTGATTGTGCTAGATGGTATGGTTGGATTTTGACTAGCTAGGTGGCTGGATTTTGGCATGCTAGTGACAAGTGATTAGTTATGTTTCGATTATGACTTTGGGAGGTTGTGGTTCCATTTTGATTGATATATATCTTCCAGATTGAAAAAAATATATTTTACTAGGTTCGTTGGGAAACATGACGATTCGACCCAAAGTATAGGATTGTCTTTGATGTGAAGTGGGCCACAACATGGTATGGCCAGATTGAAAAAAAAATATTTGACTAGGTTCCTTGAGAAACATGACGATTTGGCCCAAACTATAGGATTGTCTTTGATGTGAAGTGGGCCACAACATGGTATGGCCTGTCTGGGATGGGTCCGAGTTACATCATGCATGGGGCCTGGCTAGATTTTGGGGCCAGAACATGAAATGGGTCTCTAACGGGCTATGATGGTCCATGCTAGATCAACATCATGTCGGTGCCATGTCAAATTGCCATGGTTGTGCTTTATGACGTTTCGCTAGGATCGTCGCGAGAACACAATTATGACGAAAAAGAACATAAACATTGTTGAAGGAATATGTCGGTCTACTAGGAACGAGGTTCCCATAACCGCTCGCGGGCCGTTACGGACGGCCGGTGCAGTGACAGGACACGATGCCTAGTGGGCTAGCTTGGCCCAACTAAGCCGAGGCATGTAAGGAAGCCACCGCCGGTGGGTGGGGCGGCACACCCCGAAGCCCTAGCGTGCCCGCACGGCGCGGGATGTGACCATGGGATCCACGTGGTTGAGTGGGAGGCTTAACTCCGTCCCTTCGGTTCTCGTAGGGGCAGCCACGGGCTGGCACCGGGCGGCAACGCTTGGAGAAACGGTGTAACGAGGCGAGGCAATTACGCCTTGCCCCCTCAACAAAGCAATGAGAGGAGGAGGGGGGGGGGCTGTACGATCGGTCCCATCCCGCCCCTCCCATTGGATAAACCACGTGGCGCCCTGCCTCCTTCAAGGCGCGTATCCAGCAAGGGATTTCGACACCCACCGGAGGATTTTGAGGATACTAGCACTGTAAGGCGCGTATCAATTGTAGTAGCCGCAGCAGCCGTGGTAGTTGTAATCGCCTGACTAGTCAATCTCCCTCGCCACCGAGAACCTAGCGAAGCCCTAGTGTAGCTCGGCCCCTCTTTGTATCCCGTTTAGTGCACCTAGTTGTGTAATCCAACCATGTTTGTGTGAATTGATGTATGTCCATTTGGATCTTTGATTGAGTGTTGTTGTGTGTTTAGACCAACATAGAGCACTAACGCAAATCTGAGTCGTAAGATATTTGTGATCTCCAAACAAATAATAACACACTCATTAACTAAGAAAAGCAGATCTACCCCTACTTAGACTCTCGTATCTCGTATCCACTCCGGGCTTCTAGCAAACTTTGGATTCCTTCCCTTTCCTTGCCCTAGAAGCACCAAAAGTCAGAATATCCTTTTCAACGTCGCACCACTTCTCGTGTGCTTGTCAAATCGCATGACACATCCTACCGAGATCGGCCAAACTCTCGAACCACGAGTCAGCCACCGTGCAAGTTATCACAACAAAACGACAACGCCGTGGTTACCGTGCGGATAAGTCAAACCAACAGTCACCTCACCTTTCTTGGGCCCTAACCTACAGGACCCGTGATCCTTCTCCCACAAGACTCAAGTCATCCTCACCTATAAAAGAACTTCAACCGCTAGTCTCCCACCTACCCAACCACCAAAACTAACATCCAACACATCTCCAAAACATCCATGGATTCCCACAAAGCCAGTCCCTCTCCCTCCAAAGCCATAGTCCCAGCATCCTCCCTCGAAGACAACCCATGGATCGTCACCAACTGCCGGGACGAACCTGGTTTCCCTCACCTCCTCTCGAACCGCCATGATGCTCGTAGGCATCAAACTCCTCCCTCGGCACGTTGCTAAAGAGTTCCAAACAACCACTCGCTCAAGCTATGTCGTCTCCGTCCATATCGACACTAGCCCGGACTTCCCCAATATACCACCCTTTAGTGTGATCGTTGTCGGAAACCGCTTCGCCGACACCATCCAAGTTGTTTCCCGTAAAGCCCCGAAACTCCTAAGCGAACTTTACGAATCCCCTCTTACCCATTCGATCATGAGATACTTTCCCTTCTCCAACAAAAGCCTACCCCAATGGAAGTCCCGATTAGCAACCCTCTCCGAGCTTGATTCCACCGGACAAGACCCAACCCTTGTTTTCACCACCATATACCTCCATACGTTGGACGACCTCCGCAACCAGCAAGCCACCCTCCTTGAAGCGCCCTCACAGCGCGAAGAGATAGCCGAAGCACGCTGTGAAGCTTTAAGCCAACAGCTCGAAAAGGCTAACACTCAAGACGCTAAGGCGGAAAAGAGTTTGACCGCCGCTGTCACAGTCCTAACCAAAATGGCAGCTCTCCCCACCGGCAAATCCCTGTACCAGGCAACCAAGATCAATGACCAAATCCTTCACAGCCTCGCCAATAGCACCGACCCCTACAAGGCCCTGTACCAAATATTATATCGGGACCAAGCCTTTATGGATGTCCCCGGAGCTAGCGAATACCAACCATAAACGCTAGAGCCCGTCGGCACACCATCGCGACACCCTTTGGAACAAAAACCCACAGGTGCCGTGTACCGAGTGCGTTATTCCGTACTCGTTACCCTTAAGTCATCTCTCTCTTCGTGTATACCCCTTTCAAAGCTCTTAAGTAGGGTATCACCCTACTAAATATCTCTGCAACCCAAATCCCTATGTCAACCCCCAGCCAAAATCTTTTTAAGTAGGGTATATCCCCTACTTAAATTTCATCAAATACCTATCCAAATACCACATACCTTTTCTAAAAAAATCCAGCCAAGCCCAAACCCTTTTCCGTCGGCAGGCCGAGCCCATCACCGCCCATCAACCCAACCTACCTACCCCTTCTCCAGCCCGACCCCGCAACTCGGCCCCGAGCCCCTCTTCTTCCTCGCACCACAACAACCCTATCTCCCCGCCGCCGGAGTGCCCCTCCGACCGCGCCACCTCTGCTCAACAAGTGTGCAAGCCAACAGCTCGATTCCCCGGCCCGTACACTAGCCGGTGTAGCGGCTACAACACCTCCATCACCTGGTCGGGAGCAGACTCCAAAATCAGTGTTCGCACTCTTCCCCACTCAAGCCGAACCACCACTCTTTGTGCATCGCACGCATACCCTCTCGTCCGGACCACCGTCCGCAAATCTCACACCAAAGTATCTATCTTTATCGAGCCTTATCCCGCACCCACCTCACCGCATCTCGGCGAGCAACAATAAAACCAACACCACCCCAGCCAGCCCCTTCATCCACTAGAAATACCAACCCAACCTCCCTATCCAACCCAAGCTCCTCAACCCAACCACCGACGAAGCTTAGCAAGCTGCAACTCTCATGGAGTCCTGCTGCTGGTAGCCTATTACGTACGGAGGCATTGCAACCAGCCGCTCCTAGTACTCGTTGGGTGAATCCCCGCCGCAGTGCGGATTGTCATCTCGGTATCTCAATGTATTTGGTAATCGAGTATTGAGTTGTCTTGAGAAATCCTTTGATCTTCTTTGTTCCTCGCACCTCTGAAATTTTGATTCGAATTTCACTAATTCGAAGATTATCTCATTGCGTCGGATTAAGATTCTGCATCGACTGTCGTATACTTGCCTTATGGGTATACGAGATGATAAAGGAATGTATGCGCAAAGACACGGTAACAAATCGGTGAAGATAAAGGTGATAAAGATAGCGGACAGACCGGTTCCTGACCGGTCTAGAATAACAGGGATGCTATATACCGGTATGGAGCCCAGGCGGATATCAAGACCGGTATATGATGACTTGAAAAGCAAGTAATAGAATAATTTGTAGCCTCGTTAGGACTCGAATCAATAAAGAAAGCTAGAGATAGAGTTCCCATATATGTAATCTGTGTAATCGACTAGGACTCGCATGTAACCCTAGCTCCCCGGATATATAAGGCGGAGCAGGGACCCCCGAAAGCTCTCCGAGATCTTGCAATTAGCAAATCCTAAAGGCAATACATAACATACATGACGTAGGGTATTACTCTCGATCCGAGGGCCCGAACCTGTCTAAAAACGCGTGTTCCTGTGTGTTCCGTGTGTTGCACCATCGAATTCCACGCTCGTGAGGGACCGGGTAGTACTAGTGCCGAGTTTAGGACTCGACACCGACTTTCGATCTCGATTTCTTCTCCCCTTCCCTAGCTGCCTCGAATCTCGAGGACGAGATTCTTTTAAGTAGGGTATATCCGTAACACCCTGAAAATTTTAAACTTACATCAAATTCAAAATTTGTGACTAATTTAAATTTTTAAGATTTATTTTGCGATTCACAAATTTTCAAAAACGAAACTTCATACATAAATTAAACTAGAGAGAAAATTTGACATTTTATGAATAATAAAATGTACCTTGAGAAGTGATTGGTTGTTTTGAATTCCTTTTAATTTTTTTGTGATTGTTGCTCCAAATTTTCAAAACTCCAAAAATGCGTTTAAATTCATCTCAAATACAAATACCAAAATTCCAGGAAAAAGAAAAACTATTCTCTTAATTGAAAGATATTCAAGGCAAAAAAAAAAAAGAGAAGGAAACTGCGGCAAAGGAGTCCATCTTTCAATGGGCCACAGCAGCAGCCCACGGACCAATATACACTAGAAAAATTCGTAGCTCATGGCCTAGGGCCCAGATTGGAGATAACACATCATCTTCTTTGTTTGTTCCTTCAGAATTTACGAAGAGCTCTCATCAATGACGGCACACACGGCGGAGAAGATGGGAGATGGAGGGCCAACGACCAAAGTATCGAGGGGTTGTAGAACCCAACAGGTTGTTCCTATGGATGATAACAATAATGTAACTTAGTACAACACCTTCATCAGAACAAAAGAGACAATGTCATGGCCTCAACACATTACATCAGAACACACTAATTTTCGCGCTCCCTTTACAAGATTCTGGAATCTACACTATATGTAATAGATTTTCACCATATATTAGGCTAAAATCTTCTATTATTCTTAAAAACTGCACCCCTCAGAATTGTGCTCTAGCTCCACCACTGTTCATGATTGGTTATCTGTAGTAAACATCTAGTGGAATGATCATAATCTTTTTGGGGTAAATAATCGCATTGTCAATCAGCACAAATTCTTCGTAAAGAAGACTGTGGGTGCACATCTAGAAGGAGAGGCTCTTAATTAGAACCCTGGAGGCCTGGCGAACATGAACTTGAATTTGATGTCCTTGTTGCCGTACTCCATGCGACCATGCTTGGCATGAGCTTTTTGGTTGGTTCGAACACTAAGGAAATGATAGACGCAAAAATATGGAAAACGGAGCAGAGCAACTATTTTATTCAATTCTTCCAAAAATGCCCACATGTCATTAACATCCCAAAAGATACATGCATCTTATTTTATTAGTTAGTCTGCTCCTAGCTAGCTATTCATCATGACAGCAAGAAATGGCCGGCCCAGGGCACCGACCTGGGATAGCAAGAAAAGATGGAGCACGAGGTAGACTTACATTTGTTCATGTATAACATTTAACTGAAGCACAAAATCCACCCGCTTCATGGCAACCAATTTTTGGTTGTCTTGTTCATGTAGCAGAAAAGACAGACTTTGTTGTGCAGTTTGTCAAGGAATTGGAAGTAAGCAATTCTCCAGCTTTTCTTCAATAACAGAGCTCCAAATACCACCCAGTTACCTGCTACGAAACCGCACCCAATTCCAAGGTAAAAGAATTCTATCCCATAAGGTTCCAGTCTTGTGGGACGACCTTGCTTGGATGCATTACCGTCACTCAAGCAATCGTTTTGGAGAGGATGCCCACAAAGGCCACTGTTGCCAATATACATATATGGACTCTCTGCATACAAGGTATCAAGCTGCGAACCTGGTGGAATTCTTCCTGTAAGATTGTTGTACGATAAATTCAAGTAACTTAAGAACATCAGATATGACAAAGTGACTGGTATTTCCCCATAAATCTTGTTCTTGGATAGGTCAAGTGATACGAGCGATTGCATTTCACCTATCTTGTTTGGAATAACTCCGCTAATATGGTTCCGCGACAGATTCAAATTCATTAGTGTGTCAAGAACAATTATTTCTTCTGGAATCTTGCCTGTTAAATTGTTCGATGATAAATCGATGCTCGTCATGTTTATGTCAAAAATTCTACTAATTGAGCCATAATCTCTCTCCTGCTCCTTCATGACTGCAAATAGATTTATAAGACTGAAATGAGCAACATTACCAACATAGCACATATCTGTGTTGTCTACCTTTCTCATTGCTTTCAGATTTGTTAGATTGCTCGGCAAAGATCCAGATATCTCATTGTTATTAAGATCCATGAACTGAAGGCAATGAAGATTTGTGATACTCTTTGGAATGTTCCCAACAAACTTGTTGTGACTTAGCCTTAAAATTCTTAGTGACTTTAAGTTTCCAATCCACATCGGCAATCTTCCTGAAAACTTGTTCCTGGCCAAATCTAAGAATATCACGGTTGTAAAATTTTGCATAAAAGACGGGAACTCTCCTGAAAAACTATTGTTACTTAAGGCTATAAATTCCATATCTTTCATCACTCCGAGGCATGGCGGAAGTTCTCCCTCCAATAGATTGTTGGACAAATCCAACACAGCCAGCCAGTATTTACAAAGAGATTCAGAAATATGACCAGAAATTTGGTTGGAGAACAGAGACATCTCTATCATATTTGCGTATCCAGTATCTGGTAGAGATCCGGACAAGTAGTTATTGGACAAGTCCAATTTGCTTATGTTTGGTGGCAGTGTGGGTATCTGACCAGTTAATTGATTGGAACCGAGATAGAGTTCTCCAAGTGACATTAAGCCCATATTGGTCGGCAAACCTTCATAGAGTTTGTTGTTGGAGATGTTCAAAATATGGACATTTGAAAAGGCTGTGGAGAACCATTGTGGAAGGCGATCATATATACCTGCACTCGAGATATCGAGATTGGTAATGTTCACATGCCACTGAAGCCACCCTGGAAAGTCTGGGCCCATTTGGCAGGCTGCAAAGCTCCCAGTCTCTAGACTTGATTTAGGTTGCGACTCTGAGGTGAGCTCAATCTTCAGGGCGTTGTAAGACAAGTCTACGGTTTTCAAGCTCCATGCACCAAAGTGTTGCTCAGTTATCACACCATAAAAGTCATTGTTGTTTAGGTACAGTGAGGTTATATTGGTGAGCATACCAATCTCAAATGGAACAGGTCCAGTTAGGTGGTTGTAAGAGAAGTCTAGAGTTTCCAAACCTGTAAGCTGCCCTACTGACGTGGGGAGGGGCCCTGTGATTTTGTTCGAACTGAGATCCAGAACAGCCAAGCTTGCTAAGTTCCCTATCCATCTTGGTAGCCTCCCAGTTAATTGGTTCAAACCGAGGCTTAATTCCTGCAATTTGTTGGGCGAGCAGCCAGGCATATTCCTAAAAAGCTCGGCTATGTCTCCGTATAAGCTAGAGCAGCGAAGATTCAGTACCTCCAAATTGCATAAATTCATTAGATTGGTTCTCATGATGCGCATGCTCCTCTTATCACAATCGCTATAAGACCCACGATAATAAGAAAGATCCAGGATTTGCAGGGATGTCATGTCTCCTACTGCGGCTGGAAATTCACCGTACAAACCAGTGTGGCCGAGATCAAGGTATCTGAGGCTTATTATATTCCAGAACCAGCTGGAGGCAATTGAATGGTTGAAGGAGTTCCATGAGGCATCCAGCACCTCAAGGTTTGTGAGGTTCATGTGTGGCAGCGTCTGGTTCACAGTTACAAGAGAGCAGCCGGAAAGACCAATGTCCCTCAAAGAAGGAATCATGTTCATGACATGAGGCCAGTTCAGTACCGTGCTGAGGTTCACCTTGCTGAGGTCAAGATATTGTAAAGAAGGAAGACGGGGTAACCACGAGAGATCAGCTGAGTATGTGGCTCCTGTAAAGGAAAGATCTAGATACTGCAGTTTTGATAAGTTGCCAAGCTGGGGAGGCAAGCTGCTATAAAATTTTGTGCCGGAGAGGTTGAGATACTTGAGGCTTTTCAGAGAGCCCAAGAATTCGGGAAGCCTACCAGTTGTGCCATCTAGTTTGTTTTTGCTGAGATCAAGGTGATCCAGATGCTCTAGAGCAAGCAAAGAAGGACTTATCTGGCCAACCAAAGCTGCTCCAGCGCCACAAAGTTGAAGTTTGAGAACGTGGCCAGTCTGGTTGCTGCACCGGACGCCTCTCCACTGGCAGCAGTCCTGGTCGCCAGGGCCACCATCTCGACTCCATGAGTTGAGAAGGCCTCCAGGGTCGCTGGTAACTCCATGCTTGAAGGCAAGCAGGGCATCTCTCTCGTGCGGTACGCATCCCGCGCTTGTAGGAGCGGCTACCTGGGGCTGTTGCCGAGCATTATTCATGGTGAGGAAGGAGCAGCCGGTGATGACAAGCAACATGAACACGGCAGGTGGAGGACACATGCTACTAAATGTTGTTGTCTTTACTCAAATGCCTGGGTTCTAGTGTGCTCTAAATCTCTAATAGAGGGCACGGTAGTTAGAATGTCAGGATCGGTCCTACAGTGTTAGGAGATCGAAACATGCAGACTGCAGATTGAAATGGTCAACGTCGTCGGACGGGCACGTGTTGAAGGGGTCAATTGTGAGCGCGATCAATGGCCTTGGCACGTAATGCGTGTCACCTAGTCCTAACAATGCGCTTGTGCCCTGTGGCGATCACAGCTTGAAAACACCCAGAAGTTAACATAGGTCGACGACAATACCGGTGGGGCCACGACCCGGAACAAATCCTACCAGCTAAAACCTGCGTCAAACTAGAGTATGGAAGAAGAATTAGAAAGTTAATCACTCACACTGACATAAGAAACCTTAGTTTCATCTGAATCTCGTATATGTCTCCTGCCTCTCTCTTCCATATCTATTATATATATTTATATATTTGTGCAAAAAAAAGGAGAAAATTGCAATTTTGGTACTCGAAACATCACGCTTCGTAGTTTTGTCATTCCTAACGCCGTCTTCGTAAAAATGGGCCTCGAATCGTTGTCCTCTTGTTTTCCATGCCCTTCGGTGTATTCCCCCTTCTTTCTAATTAAAATACATGTATTTGATGCAGGAATTGACTCTTTTGTCTCTGCTTCCTTTTCCTTGTCATTAGGTGCATGTTAGTTACGGATCAGAAAAAACTTTCGGTTCATATTCTCTCGTGGAGACGCCGATGCCGCAACGCCGCACCATCTTCATGGACGATGGCGCGCCGTCGAAGCTCCGCTCGTCCCCGGCGCCCTGCTGGTCATCCCTGCCCAGCTCGTCCCTGGCGTCGCGCCAGTCGTCAACGCCCAGACTGCTCGGCTCATCCCCGGCGCCGCGCCGCCCAGGGCGTGGCCGCCCATGGTCTGGTCGCTCAGGCTGCCCAGGGAATGACTGTCAACGTCCTGGCCACGCTGGCAGCCGAGGGTCTGGTCGCGCCGGCCGCCCAGGCCATGGCTGTGCAACGTTCCCTAAGGGCTGTGGCCATCCCATCTCCTGCAACATTAGACCAGCCTTCCGCGCTCCTCTCATTAGAGGTTCCAGGTGACCACTTCAGTAGACAAAATTTATTTTTTTCCAAAGAACTTTAAAAGCATCAAATAAAAATATTGTACATTTTGGTTGGTGCAGAGCTGCTTAGCGGCGGTCTCGCCGCGCATGACGCCATTGTCCTAGCGAGATCGTTGGTGCCCTAGAGTATGGAAGAATAATTAGAAAGTTAATTACTCACACTGACATAAGAAACCTTAGTTTCATCTGAATCTTGTATATGTCTCCTGCCTCTCTCTCTTCCATATCTACTATATATATTTATATATTTGTGCAAGAAAAGAGGCACCAAACGCTCTCAAGATCTAGAAATTATCACATTAATCGTGAAAGGGTCTATAGCTAGTGGTTATAAGAGCCATAGTAGTACCTTAGGTCATATGTTTGACTCCCCGTGGAAGCGATTTTTCTAGGATTTCACGGTATTTGTACTTTCAATGATAGGTGATGCTCCCGTCTACAATGATAGATCCGTGGTGACTTTGTTAATCTTGAGGAGTAAGGTTTACGTACGTACGTTCATAAGGGTGAGTGTGCGTGTATTTTGAGTGTTTGAGTTGTACTCTGTCATAAAAAAACCCACATTAGTCAGAGAAAAAAAAAAGAAGAATTACGTATCACTACTATAACGAAAATTAGACTAAAACATTTCCATATATGCTTTAAAAGTATCCAGCATTGCTATTACGTAAAATATATTTTTTAAATTACCTACCATTGCCATTATATAAAATATATATTATATATATTTTCTATTATAGAAAATAATAACTCAGATATTATAATAGTTGAAATTAGTGGTATGATTAGATAATATAATATCTTTTGCAATTAGATTACTAATATTTAGCATTGTTTTAAATAGCCCGCTATGGTTCTGCTATAGCCTTGCTATATCTTTTTTAGGGAGATGACGCTACAATATTACTAATATTACCGCTAACTACGCTATAAGGTTAATTTTATTACTAACTTTATCTGCTAACTCCACTATAACTGAGATCAACTGATGTATTACTGATTTATGATTCATAACTCATGTCGTGGTGATGAATTTTGTTGTTCGTAGACCATATGATGGTTGGCTTTTCATTATGTCAACTTTCCTATCGCTAGAAAATATGGTAAATACATGTTTGTACGTTGAAGAGCTTTAATGATGGATGCACATATATCAAATGAGGGTCGAAATTGATGGAAATACTAAAGGTTCGATAAAAATATTCTCTTTTTTTTTTTTTTTTTTGCAAAACGCTATAGGCAATAGCCTCCACTATAGCCACGTTATAGCCCCTATAGCTTTTCTAGAAGCACTCCGCTATATTCTATAGCCCCCTATTTAGAACATTGATATTTAGCAATGTTAGACTCTTTTAGTCCTTCGCTTTTCACCTATGTTGCCCGTTCGGCCTCCAATTTTCATTCTCATATTCAAATACTCATCATTGTGTCCAAAGGTGATATTCCTATACTACTCATCATCACCCTAATTAAGCAAGCATCAAGTGTAGGGTTATCGAACATGGATAAACAGAGTCCTACTACATGCTAGGGTTTTCATCGCAACTCCTATAAAACTTAATGCACAGTACAAGCCTACAAGCATACCGATGAAAATAAAAGACTTAATGATTAAGTTGAGCTTGATCCTGATCAAGCTGGGTCACCGGCAACAACAATGTCTGGATCCTCCTTGTTATCTACCGCGTTCACCACCGTAGCTACATGATGCAAGAGTGATATTTAATTTTTTTGTAAAAACAAGAAATAGATATATTATGGAATACATGCGAATTTCATTAAAACAACCTAGCTATTGTGTATAAAAGAACTTAGGGTCCAGCGAGGGTCAACGGAGCTTGTTCCGGTGGCGACAATGGCGGCTTGCTCGCATCCTAGGCGAGAGAAGAGAATAGGTGAGGGGGAGGAACTGGCCATTCCAACCAGGGCAAAATGGTGGGCGGCCTCCCGACTAGGTGAGGCTTCGCCCAAGACGCGGGCACCACGCGGCGCTAGCGTACGGACGCGCTGTGACGGACCCGCCTCACGAAGAGTCGTTTCCGTCATCGGGATCATCATGGGTGGCATCATGCGCTGTGATACCCGATATTACAACTTACAAACATAAGCGTGAATACAATGAATATAAGTACAAGTCTTACATTCATCCCAAGTACAAACGTACATCGGAGTCTCATAAGCATCGGAAGCTAATAAGTTTGGAAATTAACTAAACAGCGGAAGCATTAAGATACAATCGCTCTCTCGGCGATACATCACGGGCATCCGGCAGAGACAGGTGTTCTTGCCCTAGAACACCTTACCGGCACATCAACATCTCTACTCCTCCGGACCGCACCACTCCCAAGTGTAGTGGCCTCCGTCCGAAGTCCGGTCCTGCCGGACGTCATCTCCAACATCTAGGTCATGCCCAACGGGGTCCTCTCGAAAACTACATAGAGCAAAGCCCCGAGCAACTAGAGCTCAGCAAGACTCGACCCGTCAAAGTGGTCATCTACAGCCGACTCCGAGACATGCAAAAGCCGGTGAGATAGGATAAAATTAAGCACTAAGTTGGCCTACATGTGAATCCTTACTTTCAACTTTTAGCTGATTAATTAAGTTGCTCAAAAGAATAAATTTATTTTGCACTAATCTACTGCATTACATGTTTCCAAACCACTAATTAAGCAGTATAGCAAATTAATTATAATCATCATCATCGGTGTTTCTCTTCTTACTACGTTCCAGTCATCGGGACAAGTGGTACTCGTTCTGTGAGGGGCAGCGATTCGAATCGATTTACATTCTGCAGGAAAAACCTGATTGCACGTCACATACGCGCTTCCCGGAAGCCGCATGAGACAACCTTTTCCAGCCGGCACTGTAGTGTTAGTCGGGCCTAGCTCTCCCGAGAAGGGTCCCCCACGCGATGCCGTCCCGGACGTCATCCGTGAGTAGAGTGCTCCCTTCTCTCCTCCCAAATTCCTGCCAAGTAACCAAGGGAGTACGATATCTCTCTAACATACAGCGACCATCGGTACGTCGGTTTATCGGGCCCATTAACTCCAGCATACGCGTAGCTTGGTCGAGCTACCGCCGTGGCCACCGTGGCCGGAGGGCTCGCCGGAGGCGGCGGCGGCTCGCCGGAACGGGGTCAAACGACCACGAAAAATCGAGATAAAAATACCAGCATGCTCAGGTGCTCGACGCACATCCATTCGAAGAGGTTCCGAGGTCAGGTGTTCATCGGAATATGGTCGGCGACGAAGCACGCGTGAGCTCGCAGTCTCACGACGTTCGGCGAGGTCGTGCGCTTCGTAGGATCCACCAAATCGAGCGCCGTTTGTTCCTAGAGCTTCATGGAAGCTAGGAGAAGGCCGACATCCAGTTTGTTGCTGTTGGAGATGGCCGGAGGCGGGTCGGCGTCAACCGTGTGGTGATGGCCGGAGACAAGGTTGGGGAAAAATCGATTTCCGGCGATCTTGTTGAGAAAGAGCAAGAACGGAGGGGTTAGCGAGGTTCCGGACGGCGTTGCGCACCCAACAGAGTAGGAAAAAGGGTTGGGGACTCACCGGAGATGGCGTATTTCGCGGCGAGATTGACGACAGCTGTTGTTGAGGTTGCGACGGGGAACGGATTAATACTCCCAGCTCAAGGCATCTTTTGCAACGCCGTTTGGCCGGGAAGAGAGAGGGCGAACTCGCGCTCACGGTGGTGCGGTTGATCTGGTGGGAGGCGAAGCGGTGCGGCTGGCCGATGAGCGGCAAGGTGAGAGCGTCAATGGCGTCGGGAGAGCTCGAGCGAGTGAGAGGGAGTAAATGATTGAGAGAGAGACGGAGTGAGAGGCGGCCAGCGTCTTGGCGATGGTCATGGCCGACCGGGTGGCGGCGACGCCGATGCACGGTCGCCACGCGGCGCAGAGGCGCCGGCGACGCTCCGACGCGCGCATGGAGATAGAGAGGGAGAGGCTGACAGGTGGGCCCGAGTTCCTTTGAAATTTGGTTGGTTTTCCAAATTCGATCCCCTTGAAAAATCCAAAAGAACGCTTTCCCGGGCTCACAAATACCAAAACAAAATATCCTCGTGTTCAACAAGATTGGGCCTAATTTCGGTGACCTCAAACTCTTCATGAACGTCCCCAGGAAAAATCACATAATTTCTACAATCCGACTGTTTCCCGGATTTATCCGATTTATTTGGGACCTTAAACATTTGAGAAAAGGGCTGGGGTTTGGCTTGGATTTTTCCTTTGACATGCACTACAACATATATTTTTGGTTGACAATACTTGTGTTGTAGAAATTTGAGTTGGAGTTCCATTCGAAGTGTATTCGAATTTATTTTTAGCCCAAACCATAATGCATGTCAATGAAAATTTTTGGAGGGGTCCATCCTGACCCGAGGTGAGTTTTAAAATTGCTAACTTTGCAAAAACGTGACACGGAGTGTCACACGTGCTGTCGCGCGGAGCGCACGCCTGTGGGCGACGGTTATAAACAAGCGGGGCCCACAGGGAATATACTAGGGGCCCTTTTCTTTTAACGGATTTTTCCGACTATGGTTTATTCCCCGAAAGAGAATGCTAGATAAAATAGCTTCCGGGTTCCAAATTGAATTCTGAAAATTTAGAAGAACTCAAGAAAGTGACATTCAGGTTGAGTTAGGTCCAAACTCTCTTTAGATAAATTATGATAATTCACGGAAAAGGGATAAAAGCTAAGCTTCACTGACTTATTTGGGGTACCAAACCGTGATGAATTTCTGTGAAACTTGGCCTAGGATTTTCTTTTGTCATGCAATACAAAATATATTTTTGGTGGACCCAACTTATGTTGTGAAATGTTGTGTTGTAGTTCAAATGCATTTGAATTTAAATTAATTAACAACCCAAAACTAATTGCATGTGGATGAAAATTCTCAGAGGGCTGCTACTAGACTTGAGGTACATTTTAAAATTTCTAACTCGCAAAAATTGTGACACTCCGTGTCACATCTACTACAAAGTTTCTCCATCTAAGGTCATTCGAAAATTTCTAATATTGAAACTTGAGAAATTCCAACGTATATTTTTTTGTGGAAAAATCAAGTCAAATTAAAAAAATGCTCAACAACAAAGCTGTATAACTTCTAAAGATCTACAACTTTTATTTTGGACATTTTTTTATCCGACATAGTGCTAGTTACAACTGTTATATATCTCTCTTCTAGTTTCAGGAAACTATACGAGAGATGTAGATTTTTGAACAATGTTACTTATCCTTTCTCGAACGAAGAAATGACCAAAACAAAAGTTGTAGATCTTGAGAAGTTATACAACGATGTAGTTCAACACTTAATTTGAATTCGTTTAGGACTTCCAAATATGTTTTAAATTTATCTTTACTGATTGTCTAAAATAAAACACGACAAAGAGCTCTTTGCTGTGTGCCTAAAATAAGACATACGACAAAGTGTTCTTTGCCGTGTGCCTGAAATAAAACGCACGGCAAAGACCACTGGTTACCGAGTCTCACTCTTCGTGTGATTTATTTAGTACACGACAAACAACATCTTTGCTGTGTGCTGGAAAAAACACGGCAAAGATTGATTTTACAGTAGCGACAGTTTTGAAGTTCCAAAGCGGCATTATCGATGGATGTATGGTCAGTTCCACTATCAATACCAATTCCATGCTTCAAAACCACTGCAGTGGATTTAATCAACTCAAGCATCATCCAAGGATATGAACAGTTACACACGGTGTTTTGAGTATCAGCATCTGGACAGAAACACACAGGGTGACGTGTTTGGTATGGCTCCACTCTACAGTGGAGCAACTCTACTTCCAAACTCCACCATGGAGCTGCTCTACCGTGGAGTCGGAGTTGATTGTGAAGGTGTTTTGCTAGAAGGGTACTCCCAACTCCAAAAGAGAGAGTTTTGATGATCAATTGACATTTTTGTCCTTTCTATAGTTAGCCTAAGATGAATGAAATTCTTTAATCTCAACAATATTTTTAGGTCCAACAGTTATATATAATCGTTCCTGTTGAAAAAAATAGACACAAGTGTCCCCGGTAAAAGACATATAGTACATCTCACTATCCTGCTAATTAAATCGAATTGCTAAAAATAATAAGACTATAATCAATAAAAAGATATCCAAAAAATAGAGGTGGAATACATCAGGATATCAACAAATCAGAACTTCTAACAGAAAAATGAAGAAGAGATGGGGAAAATGAAGTCTGTTGTCTTCATCGAGGCCATGCAATGCCCTCGCGTGTTTAGCAGGTAAGCAGCGTTGATCTTTCGGTGGCAAGCAAGCAGACAGTCAGGCAGCAGGTATTCAGGCTCAAGCCAGTGAGGATTGAGGGAGCTTGGCGGCGGGGAGTGGCCGACTCATGGAGATGCGGGAACTATTTGCGTTCTAGGCGATGGACGACGGCTTCCTGGTCGCGCGATGGCGGGCGTTGTCCTGGTGGCATCAAGGGGCCGACAGCTTGCTGGTGGCGGGGAACGGGCGGCGCCATGGCGACTAGGGTTAGCACAACAGGAGCGCGCCAGGGAAGCGTCGACATGAGAGACGAGAGGCAGCGGGGGCCTGACGGGCTGAGCGAGAGAGGCGTTGGGAGAATAGAAAATGAATCTTTTTCTATGTAACCAGTGGCATAGGCGGGTAAATACTCCCGAACTCCGTGTCTATGTTCAGTCGAGACCTTCGTGGAGTTGGAAAAGAGGTGCTCCATCAACTCTGAGAAAAATGAACTAGAACTCCACCAACTCTAGCTCCACTAATTTTCTAGAGTTGGGCTGTTTGGCTAGCTCCATTCAGCTCCAGCTCAGAGTTGAGCTCTGTAGCCATGCCAAACACCCCCTATATATGACCATCGCTGGTGCTTCATTCATGTTCTGGTTTGTGGTTAACAGTACAAACAATGCTCTCAAGATTCACCCATAAGCCGGAGTAGCAAAACATCTCCAGAACAGGAGAAGACAGAATCTAATAGTATTCAGCTTGAATGGCATAGTTATGGCAGCATCAATATCGGTCTGAACCCACTTTCTTATCACTGAAAGATTCTAGTCCTCCTGTGCTTGCTAAATGGAATAGAAGATGATAGTCTTTTTCAGATAAAGAAAAGAAAATGATAGTAGTTATTAGGGTAGATAATCGCATTGAAAATCAGGGACAAATTCCCCGATAAATGTGACTCTCTAATCATACATCCGCCGCACATTTAGACGCATCAGAGGTTCTTGATTAGAATCCTGCAGGCCTGTCCATGAACTTGAATTCGATGTCTTTTATGCCGTACTCCATGCCTGGCATTTGCAGAAGGCTCTCCTGATAGAGCACAAGTGCGCCTTTGGTGCAGCCAAGGAAGCGCAGCTCTCCGGAGTCCGGCTTGTAGACATACGCCCTGCGCGCGGTGCAGCCAATCAAAATGTTGTTACTCTCGCCGGAGGACTCGTCGGCACCGGCAACGTGGGAGACCGCAAAGAAGTCACCGTCAAATGGAAACCTCATCTCCTTGCCTGCGTGTGGTGTCAGATCAATTCGCCTGTCCATCGACCAGAGTGAGTCACGAAGGATCCAGACCTCAAACAGTGCCACGACCTCTCGACGGCACCGGAGGTCACGCATGAAGCAGAGGCGGCCGCCGAGCTCGGCGAGGGTCCCGTGCACCCGCTTGCCGCTGTCGTCGTCGATGGCGAACGGCGGCAGCGGGAGGCGCCGGAAGGATTCGGTGCTGACTGCGAAGGAGAGGATGGCACTGGAGTCGCCGTATGCCCGGTGCGCCAACCGGTACTTGAGCATCCAGTGGAGGTGGCCGTCGGCGAAGACAGGATCGGCCCTCGTGCATACGAACTCATCTTTGGACACGACGGGCGTCTTCCTGCTGCCGCGTGGGGCCCGCCAGCGCCACTGCCCGGCGCCGGCCGTGACCACGCAACACTGCAACGACTTGGACGCCCGGCCCATGACAATGGCTATCTCGAGCAGCACGGCCTTGTGCTTCCGGGCGGAGGAGTCGTAGCCGAGCCCGGCGCTGTAGAAGAACCACGGCCGGTGGTGGCGCGGCGGGAGGAGCAGGGCACCGCCGGTGGACGGGTTGCACAGGTGGAAGATCTCCTCGAGCACCCGGCCGACGCCGACGAGGACGGCGCCGTGGCACGCCTTGCCGGCGCCGCAGAACACCGTCGCCGTGGAAAGGGACACGAACGTTGGAGTGGCGGTGGCAGCCGCACAGCGCGTGGCGTGGTGGCGGTCGGCGAACTCGGCCGAGGACAGGAGGGTGTTCCAGGACGGGGAGACGCAGCGGGAGGCGGCGAGGGATTTGATTGGCAGCCGCAGGAAGATGTCCTCCGCGATCTCCTCTGGCAGCGGCGGAAGGGCCGGCTGCAGAACCATGGCCGCCGCCGCCTCCTCGTCCCTGCCGGTAGCGCCGCCGGGCTTGTTTTTGCGGCGGCGGCGGCGTTTTGCCATTTTGGGCTGCTGCTATAGGTAGGAGATCTGAATTAGAAAAGGGGCTATATGAAGCGGCCGTCGTCGATGGATTCACGCAATCAAATGGTCAAGCTGTCCAAATGGGAGTGGGGATGTGCTGTCTATTAAATTCATGCCAAGATTTTGCGTTTCTGTTTTCTTAAAATTTGAATCAGCTTGTTGGGAGACGAAAGACGTGGGGTGGCACACGGCAAGCGAAATTAAGTTGAGGGTACAGCACTACGGGAGGGTTCACGATTGTCGTGTGCCTCCATCTTTGTCGTGTACATTTTGGCATCCGTCCACCCGGACAAGAACATAAAGCCTTCTTTTGCCCGTGCATGCTCTCGAATTTCTGAAAATGGCGAGCTTCGCAACAACGGCGAGTTCTCCTCCTGCCTCCGATCCCACATCCGACGCAAAAACGGCCAGTGGACCTGGGAAGATTGGCATGTTGGTCAAGAAACGATTTTCAGATATTAATTCTCGAGGACAAGCAACATCTACAGGAGGGGGCTGGAGTTACGGAGTAACATTGGGTGTTCCTTGGCATATTATTCAGAAGGCATTTCTAACTATTAGCTCGAGCATGTTGGAGAAGGCATCTTCTATTATAAACATGTTATATCTTCTGTTTGGAATGGATTAAGTGCATATTCAATTTTTCCTCGACCGTCAGTGACCACATCTCCATCCGTGTCTCGGATAATGAAACCCCATCCACTAGACCCATCCTCTTTTTTTTTTGTTTTTTGAATGAGCCCATCCTCTTCGTTAAACGCTCCATCATAATTGATCTTCAGAACCTCTACAGGAGGTTTCTTCCATTTCTCTTTAACATGGTTCCTTTTCTCCCCATCCTTCGCATACACGTTCACAATTTCAGCACTATAGCACTGAATACTATGCATTAAGCTACCTGCCTCTCTTTTCTTTTCTCCTTCTCTGATCCTGTTTCGCTCAGACCACCAAGAACAAAGCACACCACAATACGCATTTTCTCGGCTGTTTGCAAGGTTAAAATATATTCCAACGCTTGCTTGGGATTTTGCATGTCTGCAAGCGCAACCCTGTGATGTTCCATTTCTAGCACCCGCCAAATCTGCTTTCGCACTTAAAGAACGGATGCCCACCATCCTCATCCAGTCTATTACGGACCACACGTCTACTATCAATTTTCATATGACGCACGCTTCAGATTAACCCGCAAAGGGTGACTATTATGCACCATCCTCCACAGAAAATGTTTGATCTTGTTTGGCAGCTCATCCCCCCATATGTTTTTCAAAGCTTTTCTTCTGCCGCACTGCATCGACTTGGCTCTGATATATTCACCTACGTTCTCCCATGCATGATCTTATGACGACAGAGTTTGTATGCACTTTTGTCCGAGAAAAGCCCATGTGCATTATAATGCCAAGCGATCACATTTGCTCTATCCTAGTGTACTGGGAGTGCAAGAATGACCGTCCAATCCTCTTCCCAGAAAAGCTCCTTCACAATATCACAGTCCCACGATCCCGTGACCGGACTAATCAGACCAACCACCTAGGTAACAATAGTAGCACCCCAAGGTGTTATCGGTCTCCTGGTCCGGTGAGTCGGCAACCACGGATCCGCCCATATATTCACTCCCCAATTACAACCTCCTTCTTTAGAAGCTCAATAGTCTCCTCCATGTATAAGACATATTTGATCATGCCTGAGCCTCCAAGCATGAGGTTTCTCTATAATATTTGGCTTGTAAAATCCTTGCACATAATAAGTCTGGGTCTGTCCGCAACCTCCATCCTTGTTTTGTCAACATTGCTTGTTTTAAAGCATAAATATCTCTAAACCCCAATCCACCCGAGCTCTTTGGCAGTATCAATTTTTGCTCAACCCACCAGTGTACCTTATGTTTACCTTTCCACCAATACCTGCATATCATTGTGCTAATGAAAGTTATTATTTCGGAACGTCATCAAATAGCCTCCTGGCTCCGAAATCTCAGATCTTGGGCTGGGTGGGCATCATGGGCTGAACACTGGATGGGCTCACGATTGTCTCATTTGTCCTCAAAAATAATTAAAAATAAAATAAAATTATAAAATGAAGCAGCAGCAGCGTGAACCCTAACACACTTCACACATACATCCACTTCGACCTCATCCTTTCCGCCGCCGGCATCGGCTCGCCGGTAATGATGCCGATCCCATCGGCCCTCGGAGACAGGGTGTCGCCACCCCTCGCACTCCCGCCGACCTCATCCGCACCTCTGCCGCGTGCAAAAGCTTCTGCCAACTCACCATGAACCGGGATATCCTTGACCGCCTCTGCTCCTCGGCTTAGTCGGCTCTTCCATCCTACCCGTCGCCCGCGCCTTCGCCAGCCACACGCTGACTTTACTTTGAGCGAGCGGGATGGCTATTATTTCCATGATGCTCGCAATGGCTCCGGTACCACGCTGTGACAGACCCGCCTCACGAAGAGGCGTTTTCTTCTCCAGGATCATCATGGGTGGCATCACGCGCTGCGATGCCCGATATTACAATATACAAACATAAGCATGTTGGTCAAGAAACGGTTTCCAGATATTAATTCTCGAGGACAAGCAACATCTTCAAGAGGGGGCGGGAGTTACGGAGTAAAATGGGTGTTCCTTGGCATATTATTCAGAAAGCATTTTCAACTATTAACTCGAGCATGTTGGAGAAGGCATCTTCTATTATAAACCTGTTATATGTTGTTGGGCCAGTGGGGTCATATATATGGTAAGTTTGGGTGTTGTATGCTTGTTGGGATCAAAATTTATTTTCATATACCTATTGTTGGATGCTTCTGCATACTTTGTTGCTAGTAGTAATCTTGATCTACTTTTGTTGAACTATTGTAGATGTTCTAGTAGCGTGGTAATACCTCCCGTCGCTGGAGCGGCTCGCGTGCCTCGCCACCGCCGTGCGGCTCCGGTACGGCGCCGTGCCGCGGCTCGCGCGCGTGAACCTCGCCTTCGCGGACGACGTCGCCACCGGGCCCACGGCGAGCTCGGCTGCTTCCTCGACGGCGCGCCGCCGACGCTCGCCGCCCTCGCCGTCCGGCTCACCGGGCCGAGCCGGTGGGTGGCGCCGCGCGCGCTCGGCTCGCGGCTGCACGGGCTCACCCGGCTCCTCGTGGCCGACGTGCCGGCGTCGTGGGACGTCGCGTGCGTGCCGCGCCTGCTCCTGCTCGCCGCGCGCCACCTCCAGGAGCTGCACATCCACGTCGCACCGGCGACCCGGCAAGACGGGCCACTGCCGGGGCACGAGGTGAGCTGGCCGGCGCGGTCCGGGTTCCGACACCGGCACCTCAGGGAGGTGGTGCTGGCCGGGTTCGGGCGGACGTGGCGCCAGGTCTTTTTCATGAGGTACCTGGCAAGGGTGTGCAAGGCGCTGGAACGCGTCGTGCTCCTCAAGGACTGGTGCGCGACGGAGAAGGGGCTATGGGACTGGGAGCTAGAGCGGCAGCACGAGTGCGCCCTGGCAGGGAGCCGCTGAGCAATCGCGTTTTCTCCATGACTCCGGAGTTCGGCTTCGTAGTGACCTTTTTTTTGTTTTTTAGCCCCACATACCTTCAACTATTTGTACCAAAATACTTAAGGATATCTGTATAATTCAAAGTTGAAGAGAAGTGTCCAAATGACATGCCTTATTTTACAATAACCATGTTTGTAGCAATGAAATACGACCACAACCTACCCGATATGATATCTGAGAACTTGAATTCTCTATGACATGCCTTGCTAGCATATATAAACTTGATATAAACCAAGTTAGACTGGCATACGAATGTCACAGAGATCCAATATGATCAGATTACAAAATGACCCATATTACATAAATGCCACACACAGAACAAGGATAGTCCAAAATATGTGTTCCCGTTTCTTTCTTCCTTTCTTCGAATCCTTGCTATATCGTGAGAGGGGTTCTGGTTCACAGATGATCACAGTTAACAAAAAGACTACTACCCTAGAGACTAATAAGGAGGTTTCGTAGATAGGACTTGCTGGTTAACTATCTAGCTGCTTAATGGGATCGTCGTGCTTGTGCAACTGACAATGGACGGACGGAGCCCGGTGTTGCCACGCATGGTAAGGAGCTGGTATAGCAAGTCTCTCCGAAGATCTTGCGTCATCCTCTGCATAAACGAATGACTGAATGAGGCAAATGTCAACAGCATACCCCCCCCCCCCCCCAACTTGGCCCAAGATTCAACCGCTAAGGACTTATGTACAAAAACAAATTCTGTAGGGTACAATTACCTCGCCAGCTTTCTGGTGAAGATCATGACCGTTGAATTCTCTGGCGTAGAACAACGTGTACATGCCCGTATTCCAGTTGCTGCACGGCAGCCAGTCAAGGCATGTATTTACTAAACGGGAATAATAAAGAAGAATAGAAACATGCACATGGCTTACAAGAATGTGCGGCTTCCACCAGGATTCTTATGAATTTCCGTGACCCAGCCATTGGGGCTGCATTCCTGCTGATCAGAGCTGTTGCAATACTGTGACCTGCAGGCAAGGAGACAGCGAAGGAGAAGAGGTGCTGATTCCGAGTGCTTTTTGCTTATCTCGTTTGCATTGCCGCCATTACGGGTCAATAGTGGATCTAGGATGTTCAGCTTCTTCTCCATGAAATCCCACACGTAGCATGACCACGTACCCTTCAGTTCTACTGGTGCAATAATCTGCAAAGCATTCATGAAGTAATTATATCACACACTACAATCATGGTGTGTATAGCTAGCGTATCAAACGGTCATACAATCGAAACGAGACCAGAAGTAATTCGGAGTCATTCTGACCATTCTGCAGAGCTCCACATTGTATGTGATGTGTCCACCAACAAACATAGGCCTTACAGCTGGTGACAACTCGCAGAAGCTGCCTCTGTGCTGCAGGGCCAATGACTGCCACAAATATGCGCAGAGAAATTAGCAGGATATAGATCAACACACATGACGAAACAACTACATCAGGCACAGGTAGAATAGAACTTACAGCCCACTCTGCTGGAAGGAAATGACGCCATCTTGGCTCTGTAATTTCCCTCTTCTGATAAATCTGATCATCTAGCTGCTTATAAAGACGCATCACTAGGTTGCAAACATCTGATTTTAGGCTGCCACTACTATTCATCTGAGTCTTTATCGTCGATCCAGCTAATTTAATAGATGTAGGTTCCTCATGAATGACCCATGTCCTGGTTAGTCATAGCAGAATCAAAATATCAGCAATATAATTGAACAATGGAGAAGGTAACTAATAAAACTATTGTCCACCGAAAAATAAATTATGGGACAGAACCCACCAACTGAGCTGGTCGTCAGCACAGCTGCATGCCTTTAGCCACTTGAAGCATGCCTCAGCATCCTTCCGTTTTGGTTGTGGGTGGAACAGCTCCATTTCGAATGGTGACTGTCCAAAATGATTCTTCCTCGTTATTGTCTGACTACTGCTGCTGGGAGTAAGCAATGCTTCAGCATCTAATGGATTGGCGCCAATTGGCAGTCTAGCTGTTTCATCATGTAGCAAAATATAAGGATTTTTTCCCTTATTAAGCATTTTAGATAACATAGCCATTTACTCTGTAGTTGTAAGTAACAGTAACCAATCAGAACATGTGTAATGCAGCTGAATAAAAACAATGATTATTGAGAAAAAAACTTCAGTGACCTGAATAGGGTAGAGATGCCTGCTTCTCATCATGGTGTCGTGCACGCAGAGTTCCTTTCCTGGCAGGAAATTCCGATCGGCTTCTTTTCTTTGATGGAATTTCTTGTTCAGCCATTGTTTGCATGGCAAGCATCCCCTTGTTGCTGGACCTTTTTAACAGTACAATGTACACATACACAATGTCAAGCATCCAACACAACAAGAACTACATGTAAAGGACTTCCTATAGGACCATAGAGCATCATGTACCTGATAGCAGTGTTGACAGGATAGGAGCCCAGGGAGTCTAGATGATCACATTTGGCAGCATCCGCAGCTGTTGAAAATTAACCAATTAAGCTAAATGTGTAAGTATATATGCACAACCTACAAACAGCGCTTCCATATAACGCAATGTGGGGATATCATCAAACCTGAGTTGGCATTACATCCAGATGGGTTGGGAACATTCAAGTCATCAGCAAGCCTTTGCGGCTCCAAATGCTGATCTAAAGGCAGATCTTCATGTCGGTTTGATCCATCACTCCCTGATATATTTTAATAGGAAGATTCAAGAACTCATGCAAATACACATAATGAAAGATACACGATTTTTTTTTCGACTCTGAACTTCTACCTCCCTATTTATTTCATACAAAAAATGATTTGACTCACCATGCAAAGACAAATCTTGCTGGGCATGAGGTTGATGTTGCAGTCCTTTACAATTGCTAGGACTGCATGGGCTGTCATTCAGTTTACTTAACATTGCTCTACGGTTCTTCATCTTCATAAACATCTTGAACATTTCGAATTCATTTAACATGTCATCCGTAACAGGTGGCATATCTGTATCCTCATTGTCCTTTGACTGAGATATTCGAAGATTGGTTTATATTAGCAATGAATTTCATGCAAGGGACCATGCATTACAAGCTTGATAGATTGACTTAATTTTATAGCTTAGACAGGAGACACGTATTTTATTAAACGAGATCCTTTCTGTGATCATCAAAGAAGGTAACACGACAATGTAGCATCTGTTCAATTAATAGTTGAGGGAAAATTATTCATACACAATTAACAGAGTTGAGGCATGTCTGATGTCCCATGGAGGTGCTGCCGGTATCAGTGGTTTGTGCCGGCAGGGCAATGGTCACCTGCAATTACAGTAAAGTAAATTAGTGCAGTTACAGATTTGCAAATCAAAGAATATTCAACAGCTTGCAAAAAATGAATTTTCGTCCAGCCCTCACCTCACTATCTACATAGTTACACCACGTTAATAATTGGTAGATTCAGTTCCTCTAGTGCTTCTACTATATTTTAAACTCGATTTCGTAAATGCAAATCATATTCCATTTTCAGGCACAGTTATTGTACCATTATAACAACACTTAGTGCTGAGGCTAGAGTTTTCTATATATTCCCAAAATTCATCCTTGTATTCTAGAAGTGAAAAAAGTACGTTTTTTTTCAGATTATGTTTTTGGCTCAAGAATTTTCATGGCCCAACTTATAATGAATAGGACAAACCATATTCAAATAATCCACCAATAACATGATTTAACAAATGTTAATGCTGTTTTTGTGCCTTTCTCAACAACAGCGTGAATTTGATGTTGAAACTTCCACTTTTCACATAGGTAGGGGTAAAGTATGTTCATCTGCAGCTTTATTCTACCTTTTCTTCCATTTTTTGTTTCCTATGTAAAGATCCTACTTACATAGGTGAGGTATGCAAGTGAGATTGGCCAGAGGACCAACATAGGTTAGGTGCAGAACGTAACTGGCAATAATGTAACGTGTGTTCAAAGACGAAGATTATTCATACGCACAGTAGCAGTGTTGGACAATGGTTGGTGACCCACGGAGGTGCAGCCTGCTGCTGTATCAGTGGTTTGATCCGGCTGGGCACGGGCACCGGTGAACTGCACGTACAACAAAAGTAAACCAGGGCAACAGTTGTAAATCGAAATCAATCCCGCACCGTATCTGGGACCAAAAGGCCAACAGAGGCTGGAACCCGTTTCCATTATTAAAAAAAATCTTGGACAGGAAGGCACCTTGAGCTTGCCGAACTGCTTGAGGCCACCCTCCTGAAAATTTTCCTTGCGGTCCATCTCGATGAGATGACGCAGCATGTCCTGGTTGTACACGGCCACGCGGGGCTGCACATCACGGCGCCGCGGCGGCGGCGCACTTCTTAATACTGCGTCCTCCAAATCCAAACGATCCAAGTAGAAGATCTGCAGAGCGCACGATTCCAAAATTGAAGTTCAGAGACCAGAAAACTCTGAACCACTAAGCTAGCTCGATGCTGATACCTGGAGGAACAGGAGGCATCCGGAGAGCACGATCTCGGGGGCCCCACCCGCCACCTGCCGCCGGACGCGGGCGGCGCAGCGGCGGAGCTCCTCCAGCGCGTAGTGGGCCCAGTTGTAGAGGCGCACCTCCGCCGGGTTGGCCAGCGCGTGGAACACCTCGGAGTTTACCTTGCCGAGCCGGCCCGAGGCCGGCGGCGCAAGGAAGTGGCCCACGACGAAGAGCACGAAGGCCACCACGAAGGCGTCGCGGTCGTGGCCCAGGTCGCCGGCGAGGACCGCCTCGGCCTCCCGCAGCGTGGGCTCCCGCGCGCCCGGGCCCAGGCCCAGCGCGCGGCGGACCGCGGCCGCGTCCCGCTCCCCGCGGGCCCGTCGCGGCCCACGGGCCGCTCGCCGTGGGGCACGCCGAGCACCTCGTGCACGTCGTGGGCCGTGACGGGGACCTGCGCCCCCGCGCCGTCGGCCAGGAACACGCCGGTGTCGGCGACGAGCTGGTTGCAGAGCCACGCGGAGAAGTGGCGGTCCAGCTTGGCGTAGCCGGCGAGGTGGAGCAGGCCGCCGAAGCCGATGGACCGGACCACGTCCTCCTGCTCCGGCGACAGCCCATCGACGACGCGGCGGACCGCCATCGCGGAGAACCGGTGGCTCACCTTCAGAACGTCGTCGCCGGCGCCGTAGTCCTCGTCCATCAAAATCGAAACGCTGCGGCTTCTGCGCCGGGCGGTGCCCCGCGCCGACATGATTGCAAGCTTGTGCACACAGAAACGACCAAAAAATGGGATGAAGCTACAGAAATGGGAAGGGGGAAACTGGGGTTTCGAGCCGCGGCAGGACGACCACGCGGAAAAGGGAGGCAGAGCAGCGAAGCTTACAGAGGAAGCCAACACGAATTTCTTTGCTCACACACAAGGGGTACCCAATGCCTTAGACTGACTCCAGCAGCTGCTAGGCAAAGACAAAAATAGATAACCAAGGCTACTGTTCACACCATTTGCTTCTCCAACAGAGAAGGCAATGGAGGAGCTATTTTTAACTTTGAGGAGAGAGGTGAGGTAAAAATAGATACTCTCTTTCCTCCGAATGCATCCAGGAGCAAGCGGAGCGAGCGACACGTGGAGCAGGAAGGCGGGTGCAGGGCGCGGCGGAGGTGCTCGGCGTGGGAAGGAGGAAGAGCTGTGCGGGGTTGCGAGCGTGCAGGAAAGGCAGGCCCGACGGCGGCGACGCGCGTGGCGGAGGCGAAGGAGGCGGGCGCATGGAAAAACACTGCGCGAGCGGGGCGGCGTGCTCGCGCGAGCAGGGCGGCGACGTGTGCTGGGCGAGGGGACGACGACGGAGCACGAGCAGGGCAAGCGGGCGGCGGCGCGCTAGGCGACCGCGGCGACGTCACGTGCGGTGGGGCGTCCCGTAGCGCGCGGGTGCGAAGCTTGGTCGTGCGGACGCGAGACCGGCGACAGCTGGCGGCGGCGCGGCGGTGGCCGGCGAGCACGCGGGCGTCGGCGATAGCTGGCGGGGTCCGCGGAGGCAGCGGGCGCGGCCGAGCGGTGAGCGAATGCCTCTCATTGTTGGAGATCCCGTTTTTCCCTTCTCTTCATTGTACTGTGCGCTGGATGCAAACCGTGTTTTGCCTCTTCGATTTGCAAAGCGTTGTTGGAGTCAGCCTTACCTTACCTTACCTCTCCCTAAAGCCCACTCGCAGGTATAGCCAGGTACACGCATGCTGTTCTGGAAGTGTTTTTTGTTATGCAGCTGAACTTCTAAATAATTTATTTTAATGACCAAACTCCTACATAATATTTTTTTCCTGGAAGACTAAGCTTGCTGAATTCCATTAAAAAAAGGAAATGACAATCTCTAAACCTGAAGTGCACCTAAGGGCTCTTTTTTGGCTCATTATCACTATATTCAATTTCTTTTGCTGATTTACTTGTTTAACAAATGTTTGTATCACATTAGTTAAAAGGAATTTTCTAGCAAGAGTATAACTTCATATACATGTATATAGCGTTAAGTTAAGACTATCACCGGTAGAAATTAACCCAGAACAACAACGTGAATTACCATATGCTAAGTGAAACTGCTAAGCAGATATACGAATCTTTTACCTGTATGCCATTAAAAAGATGACATTTACCTATGTGTCATCAAAAAATTCGTTCGCACCTCTATGCCATCCATCTTTATTTTTTGGACCCACGAGTCATTCTATCCATGGTATGTTAGCTTTTTCCCATTTGAGAGCCCCGACATGTAGGACTAGATGTATAAAATATACAAAATGTCATTGTGTTGAGTCAAGGACTCGCACTGCGCTTGCGCCACACACACGCGACGCCGGAAGAGAGATGGGGGAGGAGAAATATGAAAGAAAAAGAAAAAATGGAAAAAATGATGGGCCCACATTACCATCTAGCCAAAGGGTATTTTAGACTTTTCGCATGTCTGTTAGCCGCTGTTACAATTTGTGGGTAAAAAAAAGTTTGGTCGATAGCACATAGGTGCGAATTTGTGACACTAAAGGCTCTAGATATAGAACATATGAGGCACTTTTTTTTTTTTGAAAATGAAGAACTTATTCTTGATATTCCAGACAGGGAAAACAACGGTAACCACCCTTTAACACAATAATCGATTCACAACCCTGTTTAACACAATAGTCGTATTTCCTTGAAGTAGACATCTGACATTGTAATCGGTCAAAAAAGGCATTGTCTAATATAACAAAAATTCTATACATAGGTATGGACACACCAACGTGATATAGGAGTAGTATACCGGCGGAAGCACATACATCGAATTCACAAGTATTTCAGTCCAAACAAAGTGAGGTGAGGGACATGGAATATATAGAAAACCATGTATTAATGAATTAAATCTCAACCGAGGCCTTGTTCGTTTATGTGAGAATAGATTCTACATGGGTCTGTCCTCAGGCTTGGATTGAGTGATTTCAGCTATTTCACTTTACCCAGGCCTGCTATATTTCATTGGGGTAGAGTGATGGATTGGTGCTAGGCCTTCGAGATATGGAATAGGCATAAAATGAGCTGGAATCGGTTGGGTTCCCATACCAAGCCATGCGCAACCGAAAATGACCATTTCGAATTGGGCTGGACCAATTCCACATTCCTCTATTCCATGTGGTTTGGGTTACGATCTATATTGTTCCATATCTAAACGAACAACGCCCGAACGAGTGTGACAAGCAAAAAAAAAAAAAAAAACTGAGTTATATACCACCATGCACGGACCATTTGACTGTCTACGTAGTATACCATCCGTATTGTTTCTCCGCTAGCTACTACGTCACTGGCTTGTCCCATGGCCCAAGGGAATACCATGGCTGACGCCGGCCAAAGAGAGAATGAATTCTTAGAATGACTCCAACAAAGACATCCGTTTTTTAATCCAAATTCATGTTTACCGCGTGAACAGTTCATTCACTCGGCTCCATCTCCAACAGCAGGCATCCACCTCCCTCTTCTTCAACCACGCCGTCACGTCTCCTTACGTCGCGTTCGCGAGCTGTGATGCGTCACACCGTCGCCTTCTCGAGCCCGCGCTCCCCGGTCCGTGGCTGTGTCCGAGCTCGCACGCCGCCACCGTGCCCTGACCACTGCCCCGCCTCCTTTGCGCTCGATCACCGTGCGTACTTCTACCCCGCCTGCCGCGCCGCCTCCTCCGCACCCAACCGTCGTGTGCACACCCGCCCCGGTCCGTCCTGCCGCCTCCTCCGCACCCAACCGTCGTGTGCACACTCGTCCCGGTCCGTCGTGCCGCCTCCTCCTCTGCGTCCCGGACATTGCGCTGCCCTCCTCGGTCCTCCTGGAAATGGCATGAAAGTAGTCATTGGTGAGCTGGCTAGCAGCTGTTGGAGTCAGCCTTAAGGTGTGTTCGTTTCCTGGGGTCTAAATTTTATAGCTGTCACATCAATAAGAATCATACTATTTAAGTACTAAATAAAGTTTAATTATAAAATAAATTACAGGCCCATACACTAATTTACAAGACTAATCTAATAAGGTTAATTAAGTCGTGATTAGAAGACAGTACCACTTTACTAAAATATAGATTAATTAAGCTTATTATTGCTAAGTTTTAGAGGATAAAAAAGACGAAGCAAACTGCTCCATGGCTGTGCTGTCATTTCACTCATAACACTTTGCAGCCTTGCTGCTGGACAGGCCTCGGGAATTAATGAGCTTCTCTGTCTTGTTGGCTAGCGTCTCGATGTTTGCTCCCCTCTGTCAAACAAAATCATTTGCTGATATTCGCGTCTTGGAGCTGAGTAAGCAAGATGTGGTTTGTTATTTCTGCTACTCATAATACGTGTTCCAGCATCCACCCAATTTCATCTCTTCAGTGAGTTGTATTTCCTTCTAAGTGTACAAGCAAATCATTCCATCCAGTTGATCCCCATTCTAGTTTTTACTTGATTATTCTGCCATTCTGCAATGTTGTACTCCCACCGTTTCAAATTATAAGATGTTTTTGACTTTCGGAGATTATGTTTGACCGCTCGTCTTATTTAAAAATTTTATGCAAATATACAAATAAATAAATCATTTACAAAATATCTTTAATGAGAAAACAAATCATAACAAAATTAATAACATTTACACAAATTTTTTGAATAAGACAAACGGTCAAACATGAAATCTGAAAGTCAAAAACGTCTTCTAATTTGAAACAGAGGGAATAGAGATTAGGGAATTTTATTCTCAAGGGTATTTGTCCAACCCAAGTACTGTATCATTCCGGAACAAAGTGTATATCAGAGTCGTTCTATTGAGAAAATTTTCACAGTAAACTAGTTGAACAAATAAAGTCCTACGCGAATGATGAGAAGAAGACGATCTCTATGCTTGGCGATGAAGCTTTCATCCATGCTGCCATGCTGGAGTACCTTGCTGGTCATGTCATATCACAATAGCGCTCTCTCTCTCTCTCTCTCTCCGACCGTCGCAGCAAAATTTCCTCTTCGAAAGGTTTTCTCCGTTTCACACGGCAGTCAAACAATCGGATAAATAGTTTTTGGCCTGTTTGTTTTCTTCCCTCTAAAATTTAGCACTGTCACATCAAAGAGAATCTTACTATTTATGAATATTTTAATTAATTTAATAATAAAACCTTTTTGACAGATTGATGCTAATTTTCGAGATGAATCTAAAAACTTAATTAATCTATGTTTTGCTAAAGTGGTGCTACAGTGACTGTCTTCTAATCATAACTTAATTAACGTTATTAGGTTCGTCTCGTAAATTAGTCTAAGGACCTGTAATTTATTTTTTAGTACTCTTAAATAATAAGATTCTTTTTGATATGACAGTTATAAAATTTAGAACTAAAAAACGAACACACCTCGATGCGGGTGTCCCGTCCACTGTGAATACTACTGTAGAGATACTAGTACAACACTAGTAAATTAACTTTGTCTTTCTCTTTTATCAAATATGTTACTACCTATTTAGTGGTTTTGATATATAGGAATACAACTATACACGACGTATTAAAGTGACACTGATAATAAACTATTAGTTTTTCGGTTTAAAGTGTAAAAATAAGTTTTGGTTGTGAAAATATAACGAGAATCAAAGCCATTATTATTTACTCAAATGTAGATTTGAGGGGTCCACATACCTTAAATCCTATTCAATGAAAAAATGTAGAAAATTTGCGTAGAACACAAAGGAATTTGAAGAGAGGCATGGGCATAAATATTTTTCCATAAGCTTCGAGTCTTGGGTTAGGAATTCATCAAAATCTCAATGGAACAAGCTGTTCTTTAGGACTTTAACATATCCAATCCTTTTGTTCCAAACAACTCTGTTAGATTTTTTTTTCTTAAGAATTAAAAACCTTCAAGTAAAAATTACTATAAAATACAATCTAAAATATCATGATATAGTGAAAATAAACCTGACACTTATGGCAAGATATTAGACTACATTACATTGTGTTTAGTCCACATAAAAACCTGTATATTTTACTGTCTATTTATTAATAAAAGGAGATGAAGTTTTAACTATGATGGCATGTATATTTCACTGTATATTACCGCTCCCGACCACCCGTTCCGCTGCATGGACGCCAAGGGTGTATGTGGTGACATTTTAGTTGATCAATTTTAATTTCCACAATTATCCTCGAATGCTCCCTGTAATTCGACATAGAACACGATTGTGAATATTTTGCTTAAAGTACAAAAGACTAATATATATTCAGTATAGTACGGCCTATCTTTCATCAAAGAAAAGGATTAGAAATACAGAACATCGTCGCCTCTACTTTGGTTTTCATTATGTATATTGTTTATTTTCTTTTTTGTTTTTGAAATATATTCTATAACAAATATAATACTAAATATTGTTTGTAGTCACCCAGTAGGACAAATGCTAATCATTTCATTGAAGTTGCAATGTTCGTCCTGCATTGATACACGCCCACCATGCTGCAATGTTCGTCCTTTGGGCGTGCACTTAGCATAGGGTACGTTTCCGCGTGAGGATAACAGATGGAGTCGAAGGTTTCTTCACCAATATTCGTCCTTCACACACACACGCATACTCCGTACTGCAAGAAACAAAGCATGCAAGAAAAATCGGTTCACAACCCTGTTTATTAACACAAGAGTCTTGTTTCATTGATGTAGATATCTGACATTGTCTTATATAATCGGTCAAAAAAAGGCATTGTATAAATTAACAAAAATTTTATACACTCCTGCAATCGGAAACACGGGCATCGATTCACCATTAAGTCCAAACAAAGTGAGTTGAGGAGCATGGAATATACGGAAACCCATACATTAATCACGACCGAACGCGTGTAGCAAGCAGACCCGCAGACCACAAGAAATGTTGTCAACCAAATGTATGAAGGAGAGAGGAAAGTCAATTTTAGCTCTCCTCTCTCTCATATGCATTTTGCATCCTTGGTTCATGACCTTGTTGGAGAAGGAATGAAGAGATAAAATTAAAGATGCATGATGTTGTTGATGTTGTTGATGTCAGTCTTAGCAGCGAAGCAAACTGCTCGTCTCTCTCCTCCCCCTCCTTCCATGGCTGTGCAGTCATTTCACTTCATAACACCTTGCAGCCTTGCCGCTGGACAGGCCTCGGGAATTAATGAGCTTTCTTGTCTTTGGATGCTTGCTCCCATCAGTCAAACAAAATCATTTGCTGAGATTCGGGTCTTGGAGCTGAATAAAAGATGATTTTTTTTCAAACGTTACAATTCATTTTATCAGTAGCATTTGGAGGGGGAATACGGTGAAAAGTTCTCCCTGGCACTGGCTCGAGTTTTTTTCGTCCTGCTCTCGCGGTTGCTCTTGGCTCCGCAGTAGGATTCTACGCATGAACTTGGCATGGAAGCAGTCAAACAAGATGTGGTTTGTTGTTTCTGCTACTCATAATACGTGTTCAGCATCCATCCAATTTCGTCTCTCTTCATTGAGCTATATTCCTTCCAGTTGATCCCCGGCCCACTCCAGTTTTTACTTGATTATTCTGCCATTCTGTAATGTTGTACCGATTAGGGAATTTTATTCTCAGGGGTAATTTTCCAACACAAATACTATCATTCTAGAACAAAGTGTATTTTATCAGAGTTCTGTTGAGAAAAATTTCACAGAAAACTAGTTCAACAAATGAAGTCCTGATGAAGAGAAGAACAAGAGCAAATGAAGAGAACAAGACGATCTCTACTTGGCGATGAAGCTTTCGTCTATGGGTTACCTATACTATACTACGTGTGGTCATGTCATACCACAATGTTCTCTCCCTCTCCGACCGTGGCAGCAAAATTCCCTCTTCGAACGATTTTCACCATTTCACACGGTCAGCCAAACAACCGGATAAATAGGCCCTGTTTGTTTCCTGCCCTCTAAAATTTAGCACTATCACATTAAAGAGAATCTTATTATTTATGAATATTTTGATCAATTTAATGACAAAACCTTATTGACAGATTGGTGCTAATTTTCGAGATGAATCTAATGAGCTTAATTAATTTAGGTTTTATTAACGTGATGCTACAGTAACCGTCTTTTAATCATGACTTAATTAACCTCATTAGATTCGTCTCGTAAATTAGTCTAGGGGTCTGTAATTTATTTTATAATTAAACTTTATTTAATACTCTGAATAGTAAGATTCTTTTTGATGTGACAGCTCTAAAATTTAGACCTCAAGAAACGAACACACCCATAGTTACGTTTCGCTGTGGGTGTCCCGTCAACTGTAAATTACAGTACTACTGCCATACTAGTACAACCCTATATTCACCAATTCTAGGGTTTTCTCTTTTTGACAAAATATATGTTATCGTCATTTTCTAGTGTTTTGGATCGATAGGAATACAACTATACATGACATATTAAAGTGACATTGATAATAAAATATTAGTTTTTTAGTTTAAAGCGTAAAAATAAATTTCGAATCAAAGTCATTGGATATAATGTAGGTTCAAGTGTCCACGTACCTTGAATCCTATTAAATGGAAAATGTAGAAAATTTGCTCAAAAGTTATACTGTAGTAATTAAAGAGAGGCATGGGCATAAAATATTTTTCCATAAGGTTCGAGTCTGGGGTTAGAAATTCATCAAAATCCCAATGGAACAAGCTATTCTTTAGGAATTTAACATATCCAAATCCTTTGTTCCAAACAACTCTGGTAGAATTTTTTTCTTAATAATAGATATCCTAAAAAATTACTACAAAGTCCATCTGCAGTGAAAGTAAATCTAAAACTTATGGCAAGATATTAGACTGATCTCCATTGTGTTTAGTCCATATGAAGAACCTCTACATTTCACTATTTTACAAATATGATAAGTGATTTTATGGTTCAAAGTATAAGTTGCATGCTTTTTTTTGTAGTTGTTAGACATTTTATCAAATAACTTTAGCCGTATCGAAAGCTTGTTCAAAATATATGTTATATAGTCACAACCATTTTGGCGTGATTAAAAGTTGTACCAACAGAATCGTAGTAATGATGAAAACTAGAAATTATAGTCTCTTTAAGGCTACCTCACTACCTGTATTTTCAATACCCATGATACTACGATCTGTTGATTAATCATTATGTAACAATTAAGTACTATGTTGAAATTAGGAAATAAGGAAAACAGAACTTCGTGTTAAAGAGGTATATTTCAATTACATTTGGTGTTGTTAAAAATAACGATGGGAAACACTTGAGGGTGCTTAACATGGCTCTAGAGTTGAACTGTAGTTCAAAGCTGAGTGGAGCCACCTAAACAGCTCCACTCCAAAAATTGGTGGAGTTATAGGCCCTGTTCGTTTCCTGTCCTCTAAAATTTAGCACCGTCATATCAAAGAGAATCTTACTATTTATGAATATTTCGATCAATTTAATGACAAAACCCTTTGATAGATTGGTTCTAATTTTCGAGATGAATCTAATGAGCTTAATTAATTTATGTTTTGCTAAAGTGATGCTACAGTAACCATCTTCTAATCACGACTTAATTAGCCTCATTAGATTCGTCTCAAATTAGTCTAGAGACCTGTAATTTATTTTTAATTAAATTTTATTTAGTACTCCTAAATAGTAAGATTCTTTTTGATGTGACAACTATAAATTTTAGACCCTAGGAAACGAACACACCCATAGTTCATTTTTTATGGAGTCGGTGAAGTACTTTTTTCAGCTCCACAACTCCAACTTAATAGCAGAGTAGCTTTATGGTGGAGTTTTGGAGTGAAGCTGCTCTGTTGTGAAGTGGAGCCATGCCAAACACTCCTTAACGGAGAGTATTATAATACAAACTTGTTAGTAAATTTCAGTTTTAATGGAGAAAACCAATAAAAAACCCAAAAGTGGAAACTGATTTATGAAACATTTTCTGAAAACATTTGAACTAGGAAGTAGATACTCCATCCATTCCAAAATAAGTGTCATTCTCGCTTCTCGATGAGTCAACTACTTTCAACTTTGACCAAATATTTACAAAAGAATATTAATATTTATAATATCTAATTAGTATCATTAGACAAAGCATTGAATATATTTTCATAATAAACTTATCTAGAGATACAAATGTTTTTCGTATTTTTTATAAATGTAGTCAAAGTTAAGAAAGTTTGATTGGCACGGATCCTATAGCGATACTTATTTGAGATGGAGGGAATAGAAACCGAAAATCTGACCCGTAGTTTCTTAAAATCAGAAATAAGTTCTTAAAAAGAAACCCATACTGAACAAGATAAAGTCATTAACATGTACTTAATCGGGGTGAACATGTGCTTAATCTCTGGGTGGAATTAGCATAGATTCGTTTCTGTGTGAGGCTCCATGTGAGAATAAAATATTCTCGAGTCGGAGGCTTCCTTTCCAATGTCCGGCCAGCATTGATACGGGCACACCATACTGAAAGAAAGGAAGCCTTTGGGGTGCACCTAGCCTTGGGTAGGTTTCCGCGTGACGCTGGAGTAAGCTTGTTTTTTTTTTTTGATAGCGTAGTATGCTTGTTTGTAGGACGATAAAGGGAAGGTAAAGCCATGCCTACGAAGTCGGAGAGATTTCTCTTCTCCAATATTCACACACACCAGACTGCAAGACCACAACTGCAAGAGAGGGAAAAAAAAAAAACACGTACGCCATAGACAACGGTAAGGTACTTGCGGCTGCGGGCATGTCGTCACGGAGGCGCCCTACGCGTGGTGACCGCGCCGCCGCGTCGTCGATGGAGGAGGACTGCGACGATGACAGCAAGGTCGTCTCGGTGGACTACCGGTGCTCGGTGATGAAGGTTCGCCGCGCCATCGAAGGGCTCTCGCCGGAGCAGGTCGAGCTGGTCCGGTCCATGGGCTTCGGCGGCGTGCTCGCCCTGACCCGCTACAACTTGCTGGACCGCCACTTCTCCGCGTGGCTCTGCAACCAGCTGGTGGTCCCCACCGCCGCCGCCACCGCCGCCGCGCCCGTGTTGCTGTTGCTATCGGACGGCGGCGGCGCCAGGCGGGTCCCCTTCACCGCGCGCGACGTGCACGGCGTGCTCGGCGTCCCCAACGGCGGCCGGCGCGTCGGGCGCGGCGGCGGCGGTCCCGCCGCCGCGGCGGAGCGGGCCGTCCGCCGGGCGCTGGGCCTGGACGATGACGCGGTGATCACGGTGCGAGCCGCCGAGGCCGTCGTGGCCCGGAGAAGGGACGCCGGTGGGGCCGTGGGGCCCATGACGCAGCCGGACCGCGACGCGTTCGTGGTGGCCTTCGTGCTCCTGTTGGTGGAGCATTTCCTGGCGCCGGGGCCGGCGGTGGGCCGGCGCGGGAAGGTGAACTCGGCGGTGTTCCACGCGCTGGCCAGCCCGTCGGAGGTGCAGCTCTACGACTGGGCCGAGTACGCCATGGAGGAGCTCCGGCGCTGCGCCGAACGCGTGCACCGGCAGGTGGCCGCCGGGAGTTCGAAGATCTTGCTCTCGGGCTGCCTACTCTTCCTCCAGGTAATTTCATTTCCTTCACGGTTTGGTTCCCCCAAAATACTGTAGATTTATTTCACACGAAATTTCAATGTTTAGGAAGTGACCTTTGTTTAGGCACTGTTGGTTGCTGAAAAGAAACAAGATTTAACTGTAATTGCCTGTTTGGCAATTAATCCTCAAATTTTAACGCGATAATCAACCCCTTCGCCGTAATTTCTTAATTTCCCCCTAGTTAGTAGTTACACATTTGATTTGCACCAATGATTGACCAGTCTGCTCTACAGCTTTTCTATTTTGATCGAATGGACCTGGAGGCGGCTGGTTCTACAGTGCCGCGTCAGGTGCAGCCTCGTGTAGCTGCATACGACTACGAGTCTCTGCAGCAGCTGATCACGCTGGACCGACAGCCCGAATGGCGTGAGGGAGAACTCAAGCAGTTTGGCAAGCTTCAGGTAATAAATACCGGTGCGGATGTCAATGAAATGTGCATGAATGGGCCTTCTCACTGGGTCCCTTCATCGCAATTATTGCAGTTCGTCTCTTCAATGCCAACACAAAACAGTAGCCCTCCCAAGCGTGTGTTTGTTTCATGGGACGAAGTGGGATGGCACGGGACGGGCTGGGTCGGTTCTAATTTTGAGACGGTTTGGATTGGAGGACGAAGAGGGACAGAACCATTCCAGAGCGAATATTCTGCTCAGATGCGGGACGGCCTGATCCGCGAAAAACAGCCGAACCAACTCGTCCCCCGCTTACGGCGTGAGCTCCCATCTCCCCTTCTCCTTTTGCGTGGCGCGTGCTCAGCGACGGTGGGCCGACGGCGCAGCATGTGAAGACGGAAGATAGAATATACCGTGTGAGTGTGGAAGATGCCATCCTCTCCGTCCCTCTTCATCCCTTCAATCAAACGAAAAACAGGGACCGTTCCATCCCTCTAACCAAACAAAAATGGAACCGTTCCATCCCAGATTTGAGGGATGGTTCCGTCCCGTCCCACTTGGTCCCAGAACCAAACACACGGCAAAGGTCCGGAAGAACGCATGTACCCTGCTGATCCAAGTGTGAGTGATTTCGTTACTTGAATTGTCTGGTGCTAAACTCTAGCATCTACTTGTTATCAAAAAAAAAAAAACTCTAGCATCTTAAAAAAGACGTTTTTATGTTTTGCTTCCCTTAACCTTAATAATGATGATGAAGTATGTAAGCATGATATTTCCAACAACAAAAGGGAATAAAGAAAGTGTGGTAAAGCTGGTAAAAGAAACAGGCTGAATTGTCATGGTTTCGTATGTGAATTTACCAACAAGGAGTAGGGTAAACGATGCATCCCATTTGTTCAAGATAATTCTGTGTCCACTGAATTGCCTAAAAAATAGAAGATGTTATATGCCCACTTATAATGATAAAACACAAACTCTAGCTTCAAATTTGATTGATGCAGTTACAGTACTACCCTTGAAGGTAGTATCAATAAACTGGATGGAGTATATAAAGCTGCAGAACAGTCAAGAAACATAAACATACCTTACGAAATTCGACAGTTTTTCAAATACAACAAATTGATCTTTGTGCAAATAGTTTCTAATATGCTAAGGAGGTATTTACACTGTATTATCATCGAATGCTTGAGATGTCCATAAATAAGACTGATATCAAACGAACCAATTGAATTATATGGTTACGGTTGCCAATATCAAATACTCCTCTCTTACCTTTTTGTTATCGTTAGGACAAATATTTTAGTGTAAATTTGCACTAATTTGCTTGTCCTAACGACAAGAAAAAAGTAAAGGAGGGAGTATTTTATTATCAGTAACAAAGGAATCAACTGACTTATATGGTTATTGTGGTTACTAATATCAAATAAGCTTTAATAAGCCCATTTCTTATACTGCAGTCAGATGGGCATGAGAATACAAGTGTCCTGCCAGTTATGGCTGAGATTATGGATGATATTGAGCAGTTCAAGCGCAAAATATTCTTGAAGATGAGTCGCCGTGGACTGGGTAGTAAACTGGAGGATAGAACAAACAATGCTAGCATCAATAAAGGAGCACGCCGTCAACCTCTTGCAGAGCAAGGTTTGCCTGGAGAGTCAAATTAGTGCTTTATATTTCATTTGAATGAAATTAGTGCTTTATAATAAAACAAGGGCAGGAGTTATTCAATGGAGTGAAATTATCTTACACGACATAATATCAATGTCTGCGTATATGTTTATCAATTTGTACGTTTTGTTTATGGGAATTGATCAGGGAACACTGAATCATCGCACCGTGATGTTGGGACTCCAGACCTGAATTCAACGCCACCACAGAGGTTGGGTGACTCGAATGTTCTGAGCATTAATGAATGCAACAATTGCGCAGGTGCAGTGATTTTTCATTAACGCACTGAGTTTACTAACATTATAAAAATGCTCATGAGAAGTATTTTTTTTGTATTAATTTGATAATATTATTTAGGCTAAAATAGTGCTGCAGATGCTATTGATTTTTAATTTCTCAAGTGATATGTTTTGACATAGTTGGTATCGATTTGTATTATACATATTTTAGCAGTATCAAACATGTAATTGATAAACTAATTTTAGTGGAAATTAGAATAATTATCTCTGCTTTTGTTGAACTACTAGTTTTTTGGCAGAGAAGAAACTTATGGTTTGCTATGCACTGAAGCAGAACAAAAGCAAGTGCTTGAGTCAATGTCATGCCAAACTACTTCAGATGATGAAGTTGAAATCATCGACCATGATACTTTTATGGGCTCGTGTATGGCCAACTCTGCTTTCAGGTACATGATGCTCTGCCAATATTCATACTGGATGCCTTCATGATAATTTCGTTCAGTATGAGGATTTGATTTTACAAATGTCTGCTATTACTTATAGGGCACGGTCAAAGTCAAAAAACGAAGAGATCTTTGCCGATCTGAATCCGACTAAACAGGGTGTTCCATCAAGGAAAAGAAGTCTATCAGAATTTCATGACAGCAAAGGAATCAAATGTGAATCATATCTTGAAGATTCACCCCCACCAGGTAAAAGCACCTTATGTATGAGGGGAATATATTGTTTATAATGCATGGTTGAATCACATTGAGCTTCTCTATATCGGGATAGTACAAGACTTGGAGGGCAAGACATCTCTCCGGATACATATGGAAGTTCTACTGTTCTAGATATGTAATATCTAAACTACCAAAAACTTGAACATCTTATGTTCATCATCAGGAAGAAGCCAGTGTAGTAGTGGCATTGGCTCATTAGGCACAAACGTGGTTTGGTGTTGGTCTTAGCAGTGAGGTGGTAGGACTTAGGCGCTGTCTCCGGGATAGATGTTTAATACTTGAGATGATTCACAAGGCGTTGAAGAGAGAGTAGCAGCTTAGTGCTTGTCTTATTACTGAATAACTGTTGTATACTAAGTGTTTGCCCTTAAGCATGTGCTTGCTTGTCTCATTATATGGGCCGGTTGGTTAGATTATTTTAAAGCTAGGGTGTCACAAGATATTAGAAACATTTAATTAGCTATATATCACACATGGATTGAATTAAACATCACCTCCAATGATTTATTAATTTGTTCTGTTATCTTTTTCTTGAAAATAAGATGTCAGCAACAATGACTTGCGATTTTCACATGTTGAAACAGAAAAAAGACAGCGATTCATGTGGCTTCATGCAAAACTACTTCAGACAGCCCGGACGATGATGTCTCTTTCATTGACGTCAATGATCTCAAGTCCAACAATGTTGGCTTCTATCCTGCAAACTCTGCTTCCCGGTACATGTTCTACCTATATTCACATTGGATATCTTCTTTGTATATAGATGGCGTTCTTGACGTTTAATCATATAATCAAGGTCAAATCCCAAGGCTATCTTAGCTAATCTGAAGTTAAGAACTCAAATGGAAGTTTCACCTGGGAAAAGAAGTGAATCTGAATTTCAAATCAGAAAAGGAACACATTGTGACTCTTACGAAATGACTCAAGCAGCTTCATCTTTCCCAGGTATACAAGATAACTTTAAATTCTCCCATGATCATATATTTTTCGCACATCTATTAACCGAAATCATTCATGTGTTACTTAAACTGATGCTGCCAACCAATTGGATATACCTGCTTTTCTAGTATAAGAATCCCAGCTAGATTATGATGTAAGCAAGGAACAAAAACTTACAGTTTACTGTCTTGAAGCAGAAAAAGAAAAAAGACCAGTGGTTCAGGTGATTTCACACCAACATACTTCAGATTGTCCTGAAACAAATCCTTTTGACTCCAGTACTGTGGGTTCTAGTCCTGCAGACACCGATCAGCGGTACATGATAATATTCCAATATTCGTACATGATAATTTGCAACTATGTTATTTTTTTTACTGGTCGTTACATTTCCAATGTGTGTGTTGTTTCTGCAGGGTACAGGAAAGGTTAGGCAATAAGGACGTGTTTACTATTACGCAACCAAAAACTCAACAAGAAGTTTCATCCGACAAAGGAAATCAATCAGAATTTAAAGTCAAAGATGGAACGAAAAATGATTCTTACCATGACATGACCAAAGCAGCTGCATCTTTTTCAGGTTATAAGTTATTTACTTCGACAGTTCCCATCTGTTTTTTCGAAGTCTGGATATATACATCTATTAAGAAATTTCAATCATGTATTGGTCTATCAAATGTTAATGGAATGCAAATACTGATTAGTTATGGGTTGTTCTGACAAAATTGCATTTACATGCAAAATTGACATTAAACCAAAAAGGAAACAACAACCAGTAGATTTGTGTCCTGTTTAACCTTAAATTTTGAAACACATGCATGCTTGCCTCTACCACTTATACATTGTGATCGGTTACCTAAATATTCAGAATAACCATCCTTCAAAAGAATCTAGTTTTGTAGGCTTCATTCTGTCCTGTAAACTCAGAGACCCGGTACATGATACTCAGTATCCATATTGGATATCTTCTTCATGAGTTGTTTTGTGACCTGACATAAACATTATTTGGCTGGAATGAGACACACACAAAGAAGAAATTTACAATTTTGCTTGTTGTTGGAGCAGAAGACAGGCCAGTGGTTCAGGATACTTCACACCAAACAGCTTCAAACGGGGCCGAAGTTGTCATTAATACCAATCTTTCTGAGTCTGAAGCAGGCTATGTTCCAGAAAGTAAAAGTCTGAAAACGAAGAAAGAGTACAATTTTGGACCGTCACCATTTGAAATTGGATTGGTCCACATGAATCCGCCCCAGCAAAAAGCAGAAGCATGCTTTAAGTGGTTGGAGGCATGCTGCTACGCTGATGACCAGCTCAACTGGTAAGTTTGATCTAATTAGTTCCTTAAATGTATAAATGTTGCAGATGTTTCAGTTTCCATTTTGATCGATTAGGACATGGGTCATTCATGAGGAACCTACATCTATTAAAGTATCTGGACTCTTGATGAAGCTTCAAATGATCCGTGCTGGAGAACTAAAAGCAGATGTTTGTGACCTAGTCATGCGTTTGTATCGCCAGCTAGATGATCAGATGTACAATAGCACAACAGAGCCGAGATGGCGGCACTTCCTTCCATCAGAGTGGACTGTAAGTTTTGGAATCACCAGCAATCCAGTTTGATGGCATCATATGCGGCTGTTCTATTTTCTAGTATCGTTCTTGATCTGGTCACTGACTTAGTCGCATTTTTTATTGCAGTCATTAGCCCTGAAGCATGGAGACAAGATATGTGACTTTTCACCGACGATACAATCCATGTTTTCTGGTTCGCACATCACATATGATGTAGGGCATTGCAGGATGGTATGTGATGGATTTCGTCTTTTATCGTGACTCACGATTCTTATTTAGTATACGTTGCAGTCATGTGTATAGCTTTTCATAAAGATGCATGGCTTGCAGGTTATCGTGCCCGTAGAGCTGGAGGGTTCATGGTCATGCTATGCGTGGGATTTCATGAAGAAGCGACTTAACATCATCGATCCACTCTTGAACCACCATATCAGCAACATACATGTGATAAACGCCAAGCACAAAAAATCGGCACCCCTGCTTCTTAGTGCCCTCCTAGCCTGCATGCGTCTCTACTGCAACACGCATGGCTATGATCACCTAGAGTCCAACTCCAACAGCTGGGAAACGAAAATTCTTCTAGACTTTAAAGGGATGCGCCCTTTACAGTAAGTCACTCCCTGGCCTGTTGTTATGCATGATGTTGTTATTTGTCTACCCAATTAAGTACGTTTCATAACTGATCTGCATGCAGCAAGGGGAAGCGTAATACGGGAATATACACACTGTTCTATGCCAGAGAATTTAAGGGTGAGGGTCTCCAGCAGACTGTAGGCCAGGTAATTAAGAGGTCCCTTTTACGGTACATTTTACCACCTCAAGTTGCAAGGTGGATCTTGATTAATGTCTATCTTATATCTGTAGTTAGAAACCTTCATTTTGTTTTCTTGATCCTCGAATTACCTGAAGCACATAGTAGTATGCATTCCCAATATTGATTGCTGCGGCACCTTTGATATATATTGACATGAGCTTATCTCTGTTCCTTTAATTGTGAATTTGCGATGCAGAAAACCATAGTCAGCCTTCGGAGGGACCTGCTGTATCAGCTCCTCACCATGAACGGCAACACAGGCTGCCCTCCATCAATCATTAGTTGTCCATTCACAAGCGCGATAATATGAACTACTAAGTGTTTGTTGTATAAGGCAACGTGGTATTTTGGTACTTGATGTGAACTGGCAGTCTGGCACTCTCTTCTTTAGGACGTGGACTTACATATTTGGTACTACTGGGTATCATTGTGACCTTATCGCTTCATATCTTAGTTCTAATTTTGCATGGTAGCAGATCATATCATGCTTTCCATTGCTGACAACGGGCCGGCTTGGCTCAGCGTCAGTGATACTATTGTTGTTTATTATGATAAGAATTCATGTTCGAAACGGTCTCCTATTGGCACACATATGAAATCTTACATTTAGTTGTGCCACCACAGTTGGATGGACGAATCAACCAAAGTTGTTATTGTGCTGATAAATGTTGCTGCTGGACGTTTAATTGTAGTACTGTATTTCGGTTCAGAAATATCAAGCGATATCATTTTGGGTCTGATGACCCCGTTCATTAGTACTTCTACTGGTTGATCAAATCCTCGTCTCTGGATATTTCTGGATCGAAATACGTACGCTACTAGCGCTCTAGTAGCACGAACATGACCAGCCTAGCTGGCAGCAAGTGAAAACAACCCAGAAAGTTCTCGTTGCGCGGTACAACTAGTAATCGACTAGCAGTATTATTAAAAACAGCCCTTTTTATTTTCAATCCACGCGGATCCTGTGACAGACCCGCTTCACGAAGAGGCGTTTCCGTCTCCAGGATCATCATGGGTGGCATCACGCGCTGTGATGTCCGATATTACAACATACAAACATAAGCATAGCACAATGAATATAAGTACAAGTCTCTTACATTCATCCCAAGTACATTAGTACATCGAGTCTCGTGAGCATGAGAAGCTAATAAGTTTGGAAAATAACTAAACAACGGAAGCATTAAGATACAATCGCTCTCTCGGCGATACAACACGGGCATCCGGCAGAGACAGATGTTCCTGCCCTAGAACACCTTACCGGCACATCAACTCCTCTACTCTTCCGGACCGCACCACTCCCAAGTGTAGTGGCCTCCGTCCGAAGTCTGGTCCTACCGGACGTCATCTCCAAGCATCTAAATCCTGTCCGACGGGTCCTCCGAAAATCACATAGAGCAAAGCCCTGAGCAACTAGAGCTCAGCAAGATCGACCCGTCAAAGTGGCCATCTACAGCCGACTCCTAGACATGCAAAGGCCTGGGGTAGGATAAAATTAAGCACTAAGCTGGCCTACAAGTGAATCCTTACTTTCAACTTTTAGCAGTTTAATTAAGTTGCTCGAAAGAATAAATTTAATTTGCACTAAGCTACTGCAGTACATGTTTCCAAACAAGTAATTAAGCAATACAACAAATTAATCATAATCGTCATTGTCGGTGTAGGGGGATTGGGGTACTCCTAACCGCGCGTGGGCCGCTTTCGGCCCACGGACGAAGACGGCGGCCGCAGGACGAGGAAGCCCACGAAGCCCACGAAGTCCACGAAGCCCGCGAAAGCCGGAGGAGTGGGAGCGTCGGGGGTAGGAAGCTTCCGGTAGCTTCCTCCGGCGCCCCAACCACCCGGAGTTAATGCGGCACTCAAGAGCCTGCGGCGACGGTCGCAGCCCGACGGGACGTGCGCGCGCCTTCCCCATGCGCCGCGTCTCGGAAGCCGCGCTGCTACAGTGCCGGGGGACTCGGGACCAATCGGAGAGAAGATGCTTGGAGTCCAAATCCAGCAAAGAAGATTGTAACAGATTTTGTCAGGATCTTGTCGGAATATCCCGGGAAGGACCGGACCCCCTGGTGTCCGGGTACCCTCCGGTACTTGTACAGTGCCCCTCTCCTCACTCTATAAAAGGGGAGGGTGCCCCCATTGTAAAAGATAGACAACAAGCAATACACACAAACAGGACGTAGGGTATTACGCATCTCTTACGGCCCGAACCCAGGTAAACCTTCTGCGTTCTTCGCTTGTTCATCTTCCGCGCTAGACGAAGTAAATCCGACCTTCCCCGATCCTACCCGAAGGGAGCCTTGACAGGCCCCCATTTAGAGGTGTACTCACACACCGACAGTCATCATCAATGTTTCTCTTCTTACTAGGTTCCGGCGCAGGGACAAGTGGTACTCGTTCATCGTGAGGGGCAGCGATTCGAATCGATTTACATCCTGCAGGATAAACCCGACTGCACGTCACGTACGCGCTTCCAAGAAGCCGCATGAGACAACATTTCCCAGCCGACACCGTAGTGTTAGTCGGGCCTAGCTCCCCCGAGAAGGGTCCCCCACGCGATGCCGTCCCGGACGTCATCCGTGAGTAGAGTGCTCTCTTCTCTCCTCCCAAATTCCTGCCAAGTAACCAAGGCAGTAGGGTATCTCTCTAACATACAAGCAACCATCGGTACGTCGGTTTATCGGGCCTATTAACTCCAGCATGCAAGCAGTACGTTCAAACTTAATCCACATGGGCCGGACACGACGCGGTCCTTGTGTGCACAGACAGGGCTACAATTTTGAAGACTCTTTCAGCCCTTCACTTTCCACCTAAGTTGCCCGTTCGACCTCCAATTTTCCATTCTCTCCACATTACTTAGCATCGTGTACAAAAAGGTGATTGTCCTATCTACGAGTGGTCTCCGTACCACTCGACGGATCATCGTCGTACTTAAGCAAGCATCTAGCGTAGGGTGATCGAACCAGGGTAGACAGGGTCCTACCGCATGCTAGGGTTTTCATCATAACTCCTGTAGACCTAATGCACATTACGGACGTACAAACATAGTGATAAAATAAAACACTTAATTTAAAAGGTTGTGCACCGAGGCTTGCCTTGAGCTTGACCCTGAACAATCGGGTCAACAGTAGCAGCAGCTTTTGGCCCCTCCTCGCCGGTTACCACGTTCACCACCGCAGCCTACATGATGCAAAGGTGATGTGTAAATTATTGATGAAAACATGATATTGAATATTTTACGGAATACGTGCGGATTTCATCAATTACATGTAATTCATGAGTATAAATTAATTTGGTGTCTAGAAAGGTGAAACTGATTTAAGGTGATTATTTAATTTAATCTCCTTCATCAACTCCCATGAAGCATTTGAATCATTATCGCATGTACAAGAAAATAACTCAACAATTCTAGCAAAACTAGGAAAAATAGCAATTAAATTGCCTCTGGTCCTTAAGCACATGTTATAGATAATAACTAAATTAAGCTTCATAATTTGGGGCAATTAAATAAATGATCAAGTCATATTCTTGAATCTCCTAAAAATAAATTAATCTAAATAATTTTCCTCTGATTATGTCAAAGCGAATGCACCATAAAATATTACATGTCTCAAGGAGTCCAACAACATTTAGTTTGCAATTTTTCGAGGTCTAGAACTCTAGATATGAATTTTCTAAGTTTGAATGAATTTCGGAACTATTTACGAAATTGCCATCCGGGATTTAAATTTAAATCTCCGGGCTCGTGCCACACCGCGGACCACAGGGTTCGGATCCGCCTCGTGGCTGTGGCCACACGGAATCCCGGGCCGTGTGGCCCGCCTCGTGGCCTCACCGGCGCGCGGCCGGGAGGCGGCGGCGCGGCTAGCCGGAGCGGCGTCCGCGACTCGCGGTCCAAGGCCGGGGGCCCTCTAGGTGCGGTATGAGATGGCGCATCTTGCGGTGGGGTTGGGTTGGCGGGATCCTCACCGAAGATGCGGCTCGTCGGGCGGTGGCGGCGCGGAGAGGTCCGGCGGGGTTGTTCGTCGCGGAGGAAGCACGAAAAGATGTGCGGCTTGGCCGGGAGCTTCACCGGAGCATGAGCTCTCCCGTCCTGGCCTTCCCTTTGAATGAGCACGGCCGGAGATGGCGGACGGCATGGAGGTGACAGCGGCCGGAGTTCCGCGGTGGGGGAGAATGAGAAAACCGGCGACCTAGTGAGGTGACAAGGGAGGGTTAGGGTTTGGGAACATGCCCCATCACCGTGCGCACGCACCAGCTCGGGAATGGGGAGGAGTAGCTCACCGGAGGGGGTGAATTTGGCGTGGAGGTCGCGGCGGCCGGCGTGGGGAGAGAAACCCGATTCTTCACCCACGGTTCACGGGGGCCCTTGCGACGACTTGTGGAGCTAGAAGGGGTCGAGGCGAAGCTCCAGGCGGGTGCGCGCGTGGGGAGGTGGCTCACGGCGTCGGGGCGGCAATGGCGGGTTGGGGGAGAGCTCGGGAGAGAGAGAGAGAGAGAGAGAGAGAGAGAGAGTGGAGGAGGGGTTCCGACCGGGTTTGGGGACCTCCCCTTTGTCTCTCCGACCAGGTGGGGACGGGCCGGAGGGCGGCCGCCACGCGGCGCCGACGTACGGCGCCGGTCGGGCGCGGGGCGCGGCGCTGGGCCACCGACAGGCGGGGCCCGCGGGCATATGCTTTGGCATCTTTTCTTTTTCCTCCAATTTTCAAATGTGGTCTGAACCAATTTTGAAAAATCAAAAGCATGGCCATCCCGAGCTCAAAACTTAAAGGAGAGAATTTTGTTGAAAAGTATAACTCTAGAAAGTGACATGCACGTAGAGTTTACTCAAAAATCCTTTCTAGATTAATTCTGAAAATTCAGAGAAAAGGCTTAAATGCTAAGTTTGTCTGATTTATTTAGGGTATCAAACCTTGATGAAATCCAGTGGGGTTTTGTCCTAGATTTTGCATTTGACATGCCCTACAACACATATTTTTGGTTGACCATATTTGTGTTGTAGGAATTTGAGTTGTAGTTCAAACCAAAGTGTTTTTGAATTTATTTGGTGCCCAAAACACTTTACATGTCAATGAAACTTTTTGGGTAGGTTGGTCCAGTCCTGGAATTAGTTTTAAAAATGCTAACTCGCAAAATTAGGACATGGAGTGTCACAGATCCGTGAACAGGAGGTAGCACATGAGGGGACCTTGAGCGAGGGAGAGACAGGAGCATCTTCGTGGCTGCAGGGGATCTGTTCAACAGTGCAAGACCTGGACGCCGATTGAACAGTGCAAGGCATGGACAGGCCGCCATGCAAGGCCGGCAAAAGGAGCTGCTGCTATTTACGTTGTCGGGTTCAGAACAGCATTATTTGCAAGGGCAGCCACGTGCGCGTGGGCGGCGCGGTAGCCGCGCGTTCTCCGAAGATCGACCCACGTGCAGCCAGAGAAGTCGCCGCGGCTGGAATCCGCCCGCAATCTCAACGGCTGCCTTTACTCCACGCATGCGCGGTCTATTTATCGTGATCTGCGCTGACCAGTGGGGATAAGTTTATTGAGATAATATGATTTGCTGCAAGATAAGAAATACATGAAACTGTTTCCATCTACGGCACCACAAAAGTTCTGACATATGTCCACAAAATATTTCTCTGGATCCTTCTTCTCCGCACATTCTCTCTGTGACGCCTGTTCTGTTCTCTTTGTCCTATCTGCTCCTCCGCCTCTGCCTCCGCCTATACTTTGGTTGGTGATCTCTGCAGCAATCTTTCCGGCGTTATGTGACCTATTCGGCTGGTGAAGAAGCCAGCTTATGCTGGCTGCTTTAATCACACATGGTTGGAATAAGAAGCCAGTTTCAGCCAGCATAAGCTGGCTTTTTGGACCAGTCGAACAGGCCGATGGACACCGACGACCTGAAGATGGCTAGATTTTGTGCCTCCTACTTTTTTATTTGTTGTTCCTTTTGCAGATCCGTCGATATTATAATGCGTTTTAGACATTAGTGTGGACCAGATTACCGATTTTGCAAGATTATTTCTCAGTTCATCTCGATTTCTCTCTCATTTCTTTCGTGGCCGGCAGCTTCCCAAACAGATCAACCAGTGAAAATGGAAGAATGGATTTGATGAGGACATCACTCGTACAGATACAATCAACACTCCCTCAGGTTTGAGGTCCAAATTCGTTCGGAGTCGACGGGAATCGTCGAAACAATTTGACAGACAGAATCTATCTCGGTGCCGCGTCACCATTATATCGTCATTGGACTTTGTATCAAGTTGGGCCTAATAGGGGCGCGTCCTAGGGTTGGAGTACGATCCCCACCACGTCCTGGTCGTCCTCTCCCCTTCTATTATACCCCCATAGCCGCCACAAACAGATTGGATTTTGTTTTGTAAGTTTAGCCATTGCTACTACCTTGTAGACGCATGCGTCGGCTAGACCATCCGTTCTACTTCATTCAGAACCCCACCTTTGTGAGTTGAGTTACTTATTTATCTTGTTCTTGCTTGTTCTTTGATTGTTTGTAGGAATTACCCTCGTGGTTTGGTTGATTATGCTCCACAAGATCGTGATTAACCGCTGGAGTTGGTGTATCGGTTGCTAAGGCGCATCCGTGTTGGCTGTAGTCGTGCCGTGAACGTCTCTCCAGTCCAAATCGAAGTTATCCCCTCTCATCGAAAGATCGGGCAGCACCCGTGTACTTATCAGGACTAATGAAGTAGGAGTGGCCGGCAGCTTTCCAAACAGATCAACCAGTGAAAATGGAAGAATGAACTAATGGAGTAGGAGTTTCACGGCACTACAGAAACCGATCATTTGCCGTGTTTCAAAAAGTGTGCCGTGTGTATTCTATCGGGCACACGGCACAAAGACAACTGTGTCGTGTGCCAGATAGAATACACACGGCACAAAAGCTGCTCACGGCACAAACGTTTGTGCCCTGGGTTTCACCTTAGCACACGGCACAAATGACACTGTGCCGTGTGCTAAGAGGGGGCACACGGCACAAACTCAACTCTGCCGTGTGCCTAACGGCAGGCACACAACACAGTTGACGCTGGCCGTTTTGTTTGATCCGGTGCTCATTTGTGCCGTGTGCCCTGCCCTTGGCACATGGCACATCTAGCTCTGTGACGTGTGCTTCCACGGCACGACACACTACCTCTCAACTGTGTCGTGTGCCCGATAAATGACACGGCACAATTTTTATGCCGTCAACATTAATGTCGTATATCATGTGCCGTGAGTAGCACACGGCACAAACTGTGCCGTGTGCCATATAACTTGTGCCGTGTGCCACTGGCACACGACATATACACTGTTTTCCGTAGTGCGGATTAGTTGATGCATTTTTTTGGAAGAATCGGATGTTGATTTTAATTTCTGGTAACTCGCCTCCATTCGCAGCTACAAGCAGCAGAACCCTGCGCGACTTGATGGCTGTCCATTATTGAACCTCGTGGTGGCACATGTCGGCGGGGCATGGCACGACGAGAGCTCAAGGCAGCATAAGGCGGCGAGGCGCGGCATGACGAGAGTTTGCGGCAGCGGCTCGCGATGGGTCGGGACGACAGCTCGAGCCTCGGGGTGAGGCATGGCCGTTGCCGGTTGCTTAGTGCTGCAACATAGGTGCACATATCTATTGGGTGATTAGATATACCAAATGCTACAAGAAGCATGCTCGTCTTCTTAATTTTGACTATAATTGTTGGTTGGCTCAAAAAAAAAAAATTTCTCAGCAAGCTCCAATTTCATATTCTAAGTACCACTATCATGTCTAGAATTGTCTCAAAGAAATTTATCCATAGCAATGATATTTCTTATGTTGGCTCATTGCATAAAGCAAATAGGATCCAACCAACAAGATTTTTTTTGTCTTGCAACATCATTCAGACGTAACTATCTAAACACACATGCAAAATATTATAGCCATGCAAAATGGTATGTACGATAATTAATTAAGCCTCTGGAAAGCTTGGACTAAATGCATTTGTTTCTATTTTGTGTTTTTTCAACAGGCAAAAGTTTTTTTCCCACACCCTTTCTTGACATTAGTATTTTTTGGTGGACCTTCAACCGTGCACATCATTTTTCTTGCATAGGCAGGAACTGTAGGGGTATAATGACACATGGGATGAACCAAATGAGGCACATCAACAACATATGTTCGAGGTTTATGAAGATGAGAAATGGAGAAAGGCTTTGTATATCAAATAGCAGGATTGGTTGTTTGTGTAGCTCAATGATATAGTTGGTAGAAAAAGATGGTGAATGAGACTTACGCTACTTGAGATAACACTAGAGAGATGGCCTTTTTCTTTTCCTAAATACTAAAAGTAAATTGTTATCCTCATTTGACATTGTTGTCAGTTTGAGTTCTACTCATGTATGTGATGTTGAATGTAATTTTGTGACATTGGATTATGAAGACAACAGTTATATATATATGAAATGAATTCAATGTTCAACACAAATAAATTTGACTTTTCTTTAGTATTGTCACCTGTCGTTTCACTGCCGGCAATACCATCAGTTCGGATGGATATATGAAATATTTATTTCAGTTCAAATAGCAATATCTGGTCTAATGTTGCAAGAAGCACATCCATGATGGCAAATGCATAAGGAGTTGATTTTTTTTTTGTAATTTAAGTGAATCTTGGAATGGACAAGTGATTCATCTTCACATTTGTTGTAGATGCCTTGGTTCCAGATTTTAGTTGCACCATGTACTATACTAGAAAGGCTGGCGCGCTCCGCTGCGCCTAATTTTTAGAAGTTTAAGGGGTTGCACGAAAAAAACAATGTTACTCGGAGGGTATTAAAGTTCCTCACAAAATTAACAACAATTTCAAGGGTCTCTATGGAAAAAAGTAAAACATGCAACTCCTACATCTGTCATTCGATGAAAAGTCGAGGACTAAAAAAAAATAACATCGGTCGATAGTTTGCTGCTAATAGACAAAATAAAAGGGACTATTATGAAAAATTGCCACGCGATGGCCGTCGATCGTCCAGTCCAATCGGGCGGCTCACGGGCAGCACGACCTGAATAAAGTCGTGGGCGGCACGCGGAACCCTCACTTTTTCCTCTGCCCGCCACCACCGACCTCTCCGACGGTCGGCGCGCATGGGGTGGCGGCGCGGGCCATGACGGCAAGCCCCCACCTCCCTTCTCCCCACTAAACATGTCCAAATGGGCCGTGCCAAGCGGGCCGGCCCGAAGCACGAAAAAAAGCACGGCCCAAGCACAGCACGGCCCGAAATGAATTTCGTGCTGTGCCGGCCCGAAATTAAACGAGCCGTGCCTTTCCGTGTCCGGGCCGGGCCGTGCCGGGCGACCTGTTTGGACATGTTTACTCCCCACCTTCCTCCTCCCCAGCAAGTACCCGCATCCCCATCTCCGACCAGCGCGCTATGAGCGGCGGCATGACGGTCCGTTGGAGAAATCGGCGACCCTTTAGACCCCCTCGCCGGAGCGTGCGTGCGTCTCCATCGAGGGATCCACGATGTCACCCGACCCTCCGTAGGCTGCCCCCTACGGCCGGACCTGGCGAGTCCAAGACCGGCGGCTCCCGTCCCCACACCATGATGCCGACTCTACGGTGGCTCCACCTGCCTCTTCCCCTGCGCTCGCGCCACTGCCCCCTTCCTCTCCCCCTCATCGCCGTCGTCATCGGATGCGGCGAGTCCACCTATGGGGGGCCTTGATCCACCGGGAGGAAGGCATTTAACGAGCCGCGTCGGGCTATCCCGTCCTCCCCATGTCGGCATGGCGGTCCACGACCCGTGACGGAATCGCCCTCAATTGGACGACGTGGTCCATTTGCTTGGCGGCCACGTAGCTCGGTAGCGACGCGTCGGCTCCAGGAAGTGGCCACGGAGTCCAAAACTCTAAGGGGAGGGGGGGGATTCCTCCCGCTATCAGCTTTGGACTATGCATCCATATTTTAGAAATTACACAGCCAACTACAATTTGATTGTAGCATAATGAAATTGCATATGTGACTGGTTTCTTATATTAGGATCAGTAAACTCATATCACAATCCGTGGTTGGGGGCTCATGCCTCCATTTTGATGTCTTGAGTGATGATCCCGATTTGAGATGGGGGCTCATGCCCCCTTTTGCATGCGCTAAGAATGAACCTTTTGGTTTTAATAATTTGTTGATTCGCAATACCAAAATATGATACATTTTTAAAAGATAGAAAATTAATGGTCTAATGTCTTGATAGTACGCTTAGGCCTGGGCGTTCGGTTCTATCCGAAGTTTCGGTTCAGTTTTTTCAGTTTTTTAAACTTCGGTTCTTGAGAATTGATATCCGAAGTAGATATTATTTTTGGATATCCGAAAACTTTAGGTACCTAAAGTTCGGTTCGGTTCTAGGTTCTACCCGAACTACACAAACTTTTACCGGCGCACAACATCATTTCCAAAGTTAGAATCATTCCAAAGTTGACTTAAATAGACATAGATAAAATAAAATAAAAGCACAATCAGCTCATGGTGCAGATGACGTCTACCAAAAGATAATTAGAAAAGCACAATCAGACTGACATATGGTGACTTGTTGATTGGTGACCGACTCAAAATTGATAGCGAAGGATGCACAGCAGCAGCATGCGATCTACGCACAAGCGTGCCAGCAGAGATGAACGGACAACGCTACAAGCGGAAGCGATCGACGGAAGGCGGCGCAACCGGCAGCCATAGACGGACAGATGGCGGCGCGATTAGCAGCGCGTGATCACAAGATTGACGAATGCTAACTGGTGTGCAGCAGAGGATTCGTTTCGTCTCTCGAATACCAACGTAATAGAAGTCGGCAGGGCAAAGGCAAGTAGTATTTGCACAGCAGACCGATCGTAATATGGGCTATTATTGGCCCACTAAAGCACTAATGGGTTATTCAGAGTATTTTGTTTGTTCGGTTACTTCGGGTAACGGAGGGTCAGAACCAAAAAGCCGAAAGAAAAACTTCGGTTAGCTGGTTTTGCTACCCAATCTAGTACCCGGTATCTGAAGTTTCAGTTCCGGTTTCGGTCTACATAGAGTAGGTATATTTTAAGAAATAATTTTGTGGTATGCAAACATATTTAGGAAGTAATTTCGGAGGAGACAGTTTTGGAAGTATTGGCAATATCAGATAAAAAAATTATTTTTTTCAAGAAACTAATTGACGTATTTTTATAATAATTGTATTACATGCATATCATATTGCATATACAAACAAATAGAAGATGACTAAAGGTAGTTTATAACAAAGTTTCATCCATCTCGTTTATTTTAGGCTCATCTGTTGTTGCACATCGCCAGTCATCATCAATACTCCCTTCATTCTTAAATTGTTGACACCGTTGATTTTTATTGTTACGTTTAATCATTCGTCTTATTCAAATAAATTTAAGAATTATCAAATATTTTATTATAATTTGCTTTATCATCAAAATAGTTTGTACCGCAACTTATAATTTTATATATTTGAAAAATATTTTCAATAAGATGAATGGTCAAACGTAACGAAAAAAGTCAACGATGTCATCAATTTAAAAATGGAGGAAGCATATGTTATATGATACTACTCCTGGCCAGGTGTCCAGTATGAAAAATTCGACAGCCTGTTGAGGGCACTGGAGGTCAACAAAAGCCGAGGCGACCGTCGAGCTAGGCCAACGTCGCATGCGCTGACCGGCGGCGGCGATTGATTCGCTATTGATCATGTACGAGAGGATACCACAATGGTTGTCGAGCATCCCCGTCGGTCGCCTAAGGCGTAAGCATACAATGGAGGTGCCTATTGGCGGGAACACGGGTCCGTTTTATTTCCTCAACACGGTCTGGACTTTGCATAGGACATGTATCTTCGTGGCGGCACGTGGCTCACTTCGTAGCCGATCGAGGCTGGCGTTGTAGGGGCACGTTTGGTTTAACGCCAAAGCTGGCCTGATTAAAAGTTGGCGCGCCCATGTGAGGTTGGCCCGCATTTGGTTCGCTGCCTAGACGTTGGCTCGCTAATGCTCCCACGCCCGCGTAGCAGCATAGATAATGCAAATTTGCGCCCACACATTGGCGAGATGCGGGCGGACGATTTGCTCGCCAACAGATTGGCGCGCCCGCAGTTGGCAGGGCAAAGCCAGGAGAAATACAAACGTGCCCTGGATGACCCATGGTGGGTGGTGGTGTGGGGCGGGAGGGAGTAGGGCGCCGCCTGTCAACGGGTTGCACAGGTAGAACTCCCCCTCATAGGATTGGGTGATGACGGTGCCGTGGCACAACTTGCCGGCACTAGTGAGTAATGAGCAGCCTTGCACCAATATAATCTAACAACTAATAACAAGAGTAAATTAACTGGTGTATTTACAGTAATATTTTTTGGAGACTAATACTATGTTTCTCACAGATTTTCTTCTCAAAATCTGTTGAATTTTGGGAACATTGAAATTAAACTACTGGTACAATGAAATTATACTATTGGAACAATTAATGAAAATTATACTGCAACAATGAGCTAGTTTAAGACATGTTTGTTCTAATATAGTCTCAAAGTTCCAGTAGTACATATTTGTTGTTCTAGCAGTTGAGTTCGAATGTTCAAAACATCCGACAGATTTAGAGAAAAAAATATACTAGACAGATAAATAGCAAAACTCGTATTTTTTTCACTTTCCAGATGGAAATATTTTCAATTGACCTGAAACTAAAAAGTACGATAGTATGAGGAGTTTTTGCTTATTTAGGACTCCACCCGGTGGGCTTCGACAATTTGACACAGTTAGGATTGACCTCGCTAAAATAACACATTTTTGGTTGTCACTTTGATTTCTATATCTTTTTCTCTTTTCTCTTAATTTTATTTTCTTTTTATCACCCATATCGCGTGAAATGACCACCGTGCCCTCGGCTCTCCTTTCTTTTTCCCGTCGTTCATCCTGACCACAGCCTTCGTAGACGCAAACTCAACATCCCAGCCATCTTCCGGCGCATGTTCCCACCCGCTGCTCCCCTTGCTCATCCGCGGAAGCCCTTGCGGCTGCCGGCTGAGTCAGAAAATCGCCTCCATGGATTGCTGCTCTGCCGCCTATCGCCGCTGATTTGTTCTGTTGATTGGAAGCCATCGCAGACGCCGTACAAGCAGCAGCCAGAGCCTTAAGCCGCAACAACTCCGTTGATTCAGCAGGGGCAGTCGAGCGCTTGCTTGGGCAAGATTCATAAAAATAAAACGAGCTTCTTTGTAGTGCTTATTAAGTGAAAATGTCACAGGAAAGGACTGGAGACTGCAACGCTCGATTCAGTTTGTAATGTACTGCTATTTAATTTGCAACGCAATGTACTCTTGCTTAGTTTGCAATGCACTGCCTTTTTGTGATGCAGATTTTCTGGCCAGCTGAAACAAACATGATAGAATATATTCGATATAATTTCCATATCTCACATCTCAAATGAATGGACTGACCAAGTAAACATCACAAACTGGTCCATGGAAGAATAATTCAGTGCTCAAGCAAATGTGATTATTAAGGTCTCATAGCATTCAAACATAACTTATAGCTGAGTCTCGCGAAAGGAAAGTAACAAACTGATAGCTGAGTTCACATGTCAAACAAATGATCTGACTAAATAAAAATCACAAAATGATAGCTGAGTTCACATCTCCGACAAATTATTATTGGGATGACTCCATGCTAGCACACATCAATTTTTCTTCTTTCTTGGTGTCATTTTCTTTGGAGTAGTCCTTTTTGGTTCAATTGCAGCAGTTGTCTGCAAGCCAGTACCTTCTCCCATCAACATAGCAAGACGCCTATACATGAAACATCTCAATTATTTAATTTGTTAGTTGAATAATGTACAATAAGAGACAAACCAATGTGGCAAACCTTCTAGTCATCATGCCTGGACTTTCCTGTTGTATGGTTTCCGTAGTTGTCTTTTTTAGGGTGCTTTCAATAGCTGGTGTAGCTTTAGTGGTGTTCTTCCTAGGCTTCCTTTTCCTGTGACTCAAATTATTAGGATGTGAGAATTAAAACTAGACACAAAAATAAAATACGTGTACCTCTTTTTTGTTCCATTCATTGGGCACTTGTAGCTGCTTTGCCTGTGGCCCTGTGCACCACATCTTTGACAAGTTACAGGTCCCGAACCATCTGCTTCTTGCCTTCCTTCCCACCAGCAATGGAAGCAGCCTTTGACTTACCACCACCGCGTTCAAGACAACCTTTGATCCTCAATTTCTTTTGCCTTCCTACACCTCTCTTGCCAAGTGGGGCACCCACAACAAATGGTAGATCTACCTTTGGCCACTGTGTTTTATCTGTCATTGGCTCAATCTCTCTTCCATACGCAGCTCTAAATTTCTCCACTGAGTAGTACTCATGAACAAAATCTGCTAAGTCTATATTTCTCTGTGTTGTCAAAAAAGCTAAAGCATGCTTACATGGCTTCCCTGTGTGTTGCCATTCCATACATGTGCACTCTTTATTACCCAATTTAACAATATGTCTAATACCATTTTCCCAAACTTCAGCACTCCAATTAGCAGATGAGATCACCTTCAAATGGCCTAACCCACGAGTATTTGCCTTTAGCTGAACCATAACAGCCGGCAAGATGTTCCCATGCAAGCTTTCTCCAATCCTTCTCCTCTTGCTCCATAGGACCATTATCATTTATCTTATCTTGTCGGCAAGATCAACTACAGGCAGGTCTTTGATGTCTTTGATCCAGTTATTAAACACCTCTGCCAAATTATTAGTGATATAGTCACACTTGATATCTAGGTTGAATCCACATCTGTACCATTTGAGGCTATGATGTTTCTTCAACCAAGGCCACACATCTGGTGCTGCTGAAAATATTGAGGCCATGTACTCCTCATACCTGTACGCTCTTGCTGCAGGCCACATCTGTCCAAAAGAGTCCCCATACCATCTTTTTATAAAATTCTGCATGAGATGCCAAAAACACTCTCTTCTGTCAGCATAGGGAAACTCAGCTTTCACAGCATTTGCCAACCCTTTACACGCATCAGTGCAAATAGCTATAAGAGGAATGTCACCTATTGCCTTTCTTAGATTAGCCATAAACCACTTCCAGTTATCTTTATTCTCAACACTGATAAACCCAAAAGCAACTGGATACATCCAATTATGACCATCTATACCTGTAGCTGCAGCCAAGTGACCATTCCACCTACCATTGAGTGCTGTAGAATCTATGCTTAGATATGGCCTACATCCTTCCTTAAATCCCTCAATGCATGGGTTAAGTGCACAAAAGAACCTATGGAAGTAAATTTTACCTTCTACCTCTTGTGTACCAATTTCTACAATACTTTCAGGTGACCTCTTCTGGACCTCTTCCTTCCAGTTGTATAACATTTGAAAGCTCTCTTCCCAGCCTCCATAAATCTCTTTAAGAGCCTTCTCCCTTCCCTTCCAAACAGTGTCATAATGGATAACCACATTGTAATCGTCTTGCAACTTTGTCTGTAATTCTTTTGCACCCATTTGGGGTTTGCCCCTAAGGATGGGCACAGCCTTGCTTGCAACCCAAGCCTGAGATGGTGTTATAGTCTTGATCCTACTTGTTGAAGTACAATTATGTTCATCTAGTAAGCAAGTGATCTGAAAAAAAGGAAGTGTTGCTTGTCAGATATCAGAACATAAATATGCAAAATACATCAAGTTAGCTCACTGTAGTGGATAGACAAATGAATGCACACCTTTATAGTTTTGTTATCATTCAGCCTCGTACCAACTACACTCCAATTGCACTCATCGCCTTTACAGAAACCTCTAAACTTTGTTTTGCAAGATTTCTCGGTGCCTAGATCGAACTGCTCATTTATGGCATATTGCCTAACAGCCAGGCGAAACTTAACCATTGATGGGTACAATGTTCCAATCCTCATGGTTGGGTGATTCTCGTTATATGATATGAAGACCTCATCGGCTGCATGATCACTCACAGGAATGGCGGCACCATCGGCGCCATCAGTTACAGGTTGTTTTTTATCTGTCTTTGATCTAGTAGCCTCTCGGGCAGCATGCTTATCTCTCTCATCCTCATCCCTTAAACCCAGAAGCACATACAAATGATCATCATTCATCACTTCTACCCTCCCTTCCTCATCTTGGGTTTCCACTATCTTCAAGTTGTCCCAATCAACACGTTCTGGCTCCTGAACAGTGGCTGCAGGTTCAATGGTTGAAGCAGCCTCTGGCAGGAGAGGTGCATCCATGCTACCTCCGAACATTGCGATGCTTGAGTAATTAAAAATTGAGTCACTAGTTGCAAGTCCCGGATCAGGCCTACGTCATATGGTAAGTAAATTGACTTAGGTTCCTATATGTTCGCAATGCATGCTAGCCGGCAGTAACACAAAAAAAAATCAATAGATCGAATTGTACATACATACCCATCAGATGGATCCGTCGGCTCTAGATCCATGAAGTAAAAATCCTAGCCCCTTCTAAACTTCAACCTGCAACCAATACAATTTCATAGGTAGGGTTTCAGATAACAAAAATCTCGTGAAACAAATAAAAGATGAAGAAAAAGAGAAACAACACAATAAATCAAGGGGAAGCTCGATTTGTTTGAGGACTTCGCTGACCTCGTTGTTAGGCTGCAGCCCCGTCGCCGGTGGTGGCGTTCTGGTCTCCCGTGTAGAAAAGAACGGAGCGGAAGAGAGGGAGAGATCATGCATGGATACGATCAGAAACTCAAGTGTCGTTTGGCCTGAGGGTATGGTGGTCATTTCAGGTGACCTGGGTGAGAAAAGGAAAAATAAAAATTCAGAAAAAAGGGAAAAGACATGATAATCAAAGGGAGAATGAAATAAGAGTCATTTTGGCGAGATCAATCTTAAGTGTGTCAAATTGTTGAAGCCCATCGAGTGGAGTCCTAAATAAGCAAAAAGCTCACGAATATGACAGTATCAAAAGTGAGATAACAGCCAACGCGCATGCGCTCAGGTTTTAATTTGAGAAATATATTGTTCCCCAAAACCGTGTCAATCAAATTATTGTTTTTGCTGGGGTTACAAGCCAACGCTGCTGTCATCTAAGAGCATAGTAGGCGAGCTCAATCAAGATGTGAATTGGCTTCGCATTCGCAGAGATGATATAGTGAAGCCCTTCAATAAGCAAGACAAGAGGAGGATCCCGAAGGCAGCCTTAAAGACCATTCACTTCATGGAGTACCTGGTTCGTGTCATGGAAAAACTACCTGGAAATATTCAACATATGAAAATGCTCTTGCTGTAGAATTCAGAGGATCTGCGGAATCATTCTCATAATGCAGTATAATTTGATTTAGATTAGTAGTTTATACCAGGATTTTTACATATTTAGTTGTTTATTTCATATAAGTCTAGTTCACGAGTCTCTTGAATCTAGCTAGTTTTATAGTACTAAGCTTGTTGCTCTCTGAACATTTACATAAAAGGCGAAGGCTTAAATTTCATATTTAAAATTAACTCTTGCGTTCAATTATTTCAGTTTTTCTGATTTTTTTAATTAGCGACTCCAGTTTCTCTGAATCTTAACTCATTAGAACTGCCTTTAGTTTTGTACGATTCTACGTCATTTTTTCTAGTGAAATTCTTGCTGTTACTTGCTGTGTGTATATATGCCCTAGAAACAATACGTCCAGGATTCGTTCACCCTCAATCGAACGCTACAGCCAGGATATTTGAAGAGGGGGACCTAACTTGAAGTAATTTGCGATAACTCTCATCCTCCATCCATCATTCAATTCATATTGAAGCGATCAACTCCGTCATAGTCAACCTCGCTTGCACACGGCTGAAAACTGACACACATCAGAAAGAACTTTTCCGAGCAGCAGCTCCTTCTTCACTCGGCTCCCAACCCCAAACCTAGGGTTCCGCTGCCGCCGCCGCCGTCGAGCCCTCCCCCTCCTCTCCGTCCGGTGCTCTCGCTTGTTTGCTCAAGTCTTGTTTTTGCTCAGCTCTTGTTTTGACGCTTTTGTGCAAGATATGATACAATCATGATGTCCGGAAAAGTAATGCTAGTACTTCAGAACAAATTGT
>JAUNZO010005215.1:20916-83902 GCA_031894775.1 Chloris gayana | reverse complement strand
TAATGCCTAGTCGTAAGTTTTGCAATTTATTATCAATAATTGCTAACATATTTTATTTTCGATGCGAATTGTAAAGAAACCAGGTCAAAATTTACAATAATTAATAATATGATATTGGGCGATTCTATGGTCTGAACACATTCCTTAAAAACCGCCCAAAATTATATACATCCCGTACTAGTAGCCATAAAATATTATAACTTCCCATATAGGTACAATCATTTTAAATTTTGGAAAAGTTTATTTTACTTCTTCGAATAATTCATCTTATCAGTTTTACATCCTGAACAAAATTACCTCGGCATATAAGTTGAATTTGAACCATAAATTTTGCATAATAATAGGTGACAAATAATCTATATATATTAAAATAATTATTATATTTTAAGTATTTATATGTATATATAGTTAATTACATACTAATATACTCGTCCGTTCGGAAAATGATGTTGTTCCCGACAGTTGATTTGTACTAGCCACAAGTTATTTCTTTGTGTCGGAACAACTTCACTTCCAAAAGGGAGGGAGTATGAAAATAGTATAAAAAATAAATTATCTATTTTTGGAACAACGTTTGTTGCATCAATTATCATGATGTAGAATTTCAGCGTCAAATTCAATTTGTATGCTGAGAAACAAAAAAATACAACTCGTACTAATAAGCAGTAAATTGCACGAAAAAAGATTGTTTGGAGTAATAAATCGAGTGAAGTTTATATTTTTTTATTTTTTCATGGTGTATGTAGTCAATGACCACTGCTGCTTCTTTTTAAATTTTTTAATCTTTTTAGTGGCGGTTCTTGATTCTCCACTGAAAATAACTATTTCTAGCGGCGAGGGTCTCGGTAAATTCTGTCAGAAAAATTACTTTTAACTCGCTACTAAAAACTGTTTTGTGTTAGTGTCTCACGGTGCGCGACGTGCTGTTGTTGTCGTGAGCGCCGACCAGAGGAGTGATGGAGAAGTGGCTGCGAGACATGCTCGTTAATGTTGATCGTGGCGGTCCGGTCCACAAGAACTAGGAAGTCAACGACGGCGGTGCCCGGGCTGAACCTGTACGAGGAGAGGCGGACATGGCCTATTCGGGTGGGCAACGTTGTGTGGTGGGACCATAGGGGCTAGCTGGCACCCAAATGCCAGCGTGCTTAAAATTGTTGACAGATACCATTGTTTGGAGGACGTGCACCGTGACCGGTGACTGGTGGTACGGGCGACATAAAATCTGTGCCCAAATCCCAGTGTTCTCAAAATTGTAGACATACTACATCCATATTTACCTAGCATTGTGACTCAAGCACAACTCTACTTAATTATCTTTTTTATCAAACTGTCTACATAACATTAACAATTGTTCTGTGTTCTCTGGACCTATAACCATCCCATTTTTCAATGATTGAATATTCAGGTAATTATACTTGGTAGTGTTGGTAGCAAAGGGGAAAGTCAATATCATCAAATTAAACATCACCTGTGTGTATGAATGAGCTAGCTTAATAGTGTTGCCTGCTCGTGGTCAGCACTAGATCGATCAATGGCAGCGCATTACCAAAATCCTGCTGTTGTAGGTTAGCTATGGAACGCGTGCAGGTAGCAATATAAGCAAGGGCTACATGTTTGAGTCAGCTGGGAGTAGTTGGGCGTCACGCACGAAGTCGTCGCTATATGAGTAGATGATTTATCACTGCAGTAAATATAATAAAATGTAGAATGCATTGATCCATAGTCATAGATGAGTCCGAGAAAAACTTATGGAATATTATGTGAGATGAATATATCCACCCGAAATCTGAAAGTAATATAATATAATATAATTTAAATAACTAGTCTATCAACCCGTGCACTTGCACGGATCAGTATTTTTTAAAATATTATATTTAATTTGATAGAATAAGTCTTAAATTTTTAGAATGTACAATTATTTTCTTTAAGAACAAAAAATTTAATATGTTTACAAATTAAAATAAAGTTTCAAACATCTCTCTCTCTCTCTCTCATCATCCATTTTCTTTCAATTAACCTTTGGATGATTTATAATTTGTATCTTCTCCAGACCCAACTATACATGATGTTTTTTATTCTTATGATGCTGGTCATCATCATGAGTTATTTGTTAGAGCTGTAATTCCTAAAACATTATAACTAATAATGTCAGCATCAATGCATATCTTTATATGTATATAGCCAGATTAAAATTGTTTCTTTATTATCTTAAATCATAGATATTAAAAAAAGAATTATCTGATGCACTATGAACCTGTACAACTGATGTTATAACCACCTTAATTGTTTCTTTCATTTTCAAACATATGTCCAAACTTTACAATATGTATTCCTTCTCCCGATTTTAATTGAAACATGATTACTTGAAACCAAGGACACTTCTATTTAGATATCAAGTATATAGAGTTTCTAAATTACATTGAAACCTTAGCTTGTAAATTTATGTCAAACCATTTTAAATAGCTGGTTCAGTTACAATTCTCAGCATGTTTAGGGAATAATAAACACATTTCATGTATCAGTTCGCAGCACTGGAAAGCGTTAAAGCAGAATTCTAAGTATATAACAATGTGATAACTCGTAACATCCCGATAATATACCCCGTGCAGTTAGTGGATCAGTACAACTACTGTTACTACTACTCACTCTCAAATACTCATCTACCACTGGCAAGGAACAATATTTACCAAGCTATAATATTAGAAATCACAAATTATATTCTCTTAAAACATAATCTCCAAGCAAGTATTCTTGATAATATGGCAGTGTGATGAATGATTGCCTTTACCTCATTTGTTTGTCAAGACTCCTCTCTGATGCAATGCAGATTTCCTGACCATATTATGCATCACTTCCATCCCCGTGCCATCTTCTTGCTCATGCTGCATCACTTGGTACTTGGCAGCTCCCACTACCAAGCCCTCTGTCATCATAGCAAGCATGGCTAACTCACATTTTCCTTGATGCTTTTGTTGGACGTAGAGCTTTTGGCTTTAGACTTTATCTTTCACTGGTCTATACTGCAACACGTTTATTACCACGCTCTTTTAAGAAAAGAATCTCCATATTTTCTTCTTTTACCCTATAAACCCATTTTCCTTTGTTTTTGTTAATAACATATAATCCAAAAGCCAAAACATAAGTGAATAAAGATCGTGTATGGGAGGCACCTTGTTTGTGATGCATCTAAGAAGTGTTTCCGTTATCTGAACTGTTCTCTACTGCCCTGCATGCAACCGGCCGGCTTCCTGATCAGTCATAGCTTTCAGGCCTTCAACTCCAAGCTTGTATACCATGCTGGCTTCGGTGGCGACCTTGAACGTAGATGAGCATTGCCACCATGTTCTTTTGAACTTCAGCTGGTTAGATTTTTGCTTTGTAGCACATACCTCTTTTGGTAGCGTCACCTGTTGATGTTATGACACAGCAAGGTGATACACTGACACCGTAGGTCATTCTTTGGCTAATAAAGCTGTGGATCAAGTACACATCACACAAGCGCAAGTGTCTTAGTCTATATGATTATAGGCATGTCACCATCATGGGGAATCCGTGCTTATTATCACTTCGTTCTCGCATCCATATATGTGGTTCTTCGATCGGTGTCACGATGCTGGCTAGGTTAGGATCTGACTGCAACATGTTCATTTGATCACCACAAGGATGACTGGACTAAAATAGATGGGATTGGATTCGTAATTGATGATAAAGAGGTACAAAAGAAGATGGAGTAGGCTCTTACTCTTGATCAAGATCTGTGTGAGTGTAGGTCAGATCGCCATCAAGATCTGTTGTGGCAGCTGCTAGGTTAGGTCCTGACGGCAGCAGGTTCTATGGCTACTACGAAGATATGATGGGAGTAAAAGGAATGGAATCGGATTTGTAATCGAGTAAATTTCCATCCATCGACCAAGGTTTCTGCACTTGCACGTAGCCATGATGATATTAAGCATGCCCACCAGAGAAGAAATCGTCGAAGGAAGGGGCATCCATGAGAAATTGTTTGCTTCCAAAACCCATGAGGCTGACGACACCATGGCTGCGTTGGTTACGGCAACGGCGGCTGGTAGGTCATGTGTGGCAATATAAAGCCCGTATAGTATGAAAAGGAAATAAGCAAACGAAACAACCTCAGAAACATGGTTATGTCTAGGAAGACGTCAAGGACTTTTCTTTTTTTTCTTATACGAAATTTCTAATGGCACATATGGTAACTTCAAAAGTAATGGCATAGGTGGGTAATTTAAACCATATTAGATCCAATGGGTATGGTTAATTGAGGATGCAATTCAATGGCTAGATGTTTTGCTTTTTTGTGAGAATTTCTAGGATTTTCTTTCGATTAACGTGGAGGCCTCAAAAGGAGCCTCCAATTAGTAAATATAAGATTATAATATTAAAAAATATGATAAAGTGTCTATGCGAATCTTATAACAGTTCCGGGAATTCAACTCAGACTCCAAGACAAAAAAAAACTAGAATCATACAACCACCATCTCATAGGTCAATATAATCAATAGAAGAAATTTGTGCTTCTCCAAGACGTGTCAGTTTATTGCAAAATCAGAGAAATATGTCACAGAAGGGAATCCATGACGTTATCGGCACGAAAATCTGTTTGTTATAAAGGACCTTTAGCGATGTTTCTATTCACTTTTGTTGTAATATTTTTATGATGACCCTTACTTCATCGCTGACTCATGAGTCATGACATTGTAGTTTCGTCATTATCAAACTTCAAAATGTCGTAAAATGCATAACTATGGGATAGGCCCATCAAGCATTATAAGGTCAAACCCATTTAGGATTGTGGGTCAGACCCATTTTAGGTTGGAAGCCAAAGTTACAAGAGAGGCCCATTCCATAGTCGTGAGACAGACCCATGACCCATCTCACATTGTAGGCTAGACCATTTCAGATTGTGGGCTAGGCCCGATTTAGGTCCATTAGCAATATGGATTAGACCCATTCAAATTTGTCCCGAGCCTGGGCCATTTCAATGTTCTAAACTATTTTTTTCAAGAATGAAATTTAATTTACCCGTCTCTTGAAAGTGAACATGAAGACTTCTTTTGTTGGTTTATATATCAGGCACAAAAAATAGGCCAAATCTGAACTGTGCATGATTAAGATGCAATCTCCAAGACATGAATTTAAGTGAACTTTCCCAAAATCCGCAACAGAGTTTTATAATGCCAAAATACCACAAGTATAACAGAGTTTTATAATGCCAAAATACCACACGTATCTATAACGTTTAAAAGTGGCCTCACCCGCTGGCGCGTGACGACATTTATATATGCAAACAGCATGTTTGTAGTCCGCCTGATGTAAAACTAGAAATGTTTCTTGTTCACTGTCTTCAGAACTGCAGCAGGCCACACTCGACCGGCACCTGGCCGTTGGTCCACTGCTTCGGGTCCGTGCAGTAGTTGTAGATTCGATACTTGTCCTGCAACCCTCGCATCTGCCCCACCTCATCGTCGCTCAGCCGACAGTACCGGTCCCCGTCGCCGAACTTGGCTGCACAACCGGCCACGCAGTCCCCGCCGTAGCACTCGCAGACGTCCAGGTTGATGCCATGGTAGCTGGAGACGAAGGGCGCCTTGGACCAGTCCGTTTTGACACGGCCGCCCTGCGTCGCCCAGTCTTCAGCTGCCCAGATGCTCGAGTAGGCGTACATGGGCTGGCTCGTCGGGAACGCCACGCCGTGACTCGCCTGGTAGTTGCGGAACACGCGGATTGGGGTGCCGTCAATGTACCACCTGCCATGGACGTTATGAATCAGTCGAGATCAATTCAGATTTCCAGTGGCCATTAATTAGTAGGCAGCTTTGCTCACTGAACGAGAAGAGAGATGGAAATGACATTTGCCTACACGATCATGCAGGGAGTCCAGGAGATGGTGTAGTTGTGGTAGTCGGTGGTGGGGTCGAACCATGGCTTGAACTGCATCTCCTTGTTGCCGACGCCGTTGGTGTAGACGTTGGTGTGGATGGTGTAGGGCTGCCCGGTCTCGTTGCCAAGGAACTCGAAGTCGATTTCGTCTTGATGGTCCCCCAGCGACGACGTCTGCATTATTTATCTTTGTCGATTTGTTAAGCAATCCTAGAAGCTTTATTATTCAATATGTATGCGAGAAGTAAAATGAATGAGCTGAGGGATCCATGGACTGGTGATCGCCGTCGTCGCTCACGTACGTAGTAGGTTGTAACGGTGCCGGCAGAATCGCCGGGGACAAGCTGGATCATCGTCGACACGGTGCCGTACACGAACTGCCGCTTCGATCGGATCATCGAGCCTACACATGACAACATTTCAGAACTTAAATGCCGATGATCAATGCGACTATCTTCACCAGATGAAAACTTGCCGTTTTCTACAAATTAACCTGAGTTGTTGCTGACGAGGGCGAGGGAGAGTCGGTTGCCATCGTCGTAGGCCCAGCAGTTCTGCGGCTCCCACGTTGCGTCGCACTCGTCGTAGAAGTTGCCGCCGGCGGCGAGGCCAAGTAGGGCCGATGCGACGAAGGCCAACACGAGAGCTCCGTGTTGCTCCAGTGCCTTCGTTTTCTTTCCTATCATGACTTCGATTCAAGGGGAAAAGCTTCTCAAAGATGACCGGCTCAAGAAACTGCCTTTCTCTTCCTCTCTCTACTACCAAGACTTCTATGAAGAGAGGAATGGAGGAGGGGGTATATATATAGTGCTTCGACACACAGCAGACATGCGTGCATAGTACACACTTCAGGTGACGATAACTTTGCCGTATTTTTTTATGCATGATGATGATGACCTTTACTCTGTTTTGACCGTTGATCCATGTCGGAAACGAACGAATTGTAAACAATTCCACCATCTTTCAAATTAAAGTTGACATGATGTATCCACGCAGAGAGATCATATCAACGGAGAGGCGTGCGGAATGAACGATCAGAGAAAAGCTGAGCAGAGATGCGGGCGCCATGGACACGTCGTCCTTACAAGCCGACACACGGGCACAGAACCTCGCTTTGGCAACGTGCACTGACACCGGGGCATACTTGTGCCGGACGTCTAGGCATCATATTCATGCTTGCGCCTCCACTGGCATCATTGTTCTCGGCCATCTGGCATCCGGCAAGAATCATTGTGCGCATAGGAAACAATTGATTAACACTGAGCGATGTATCCAGTACCTTCTGTTTTTTTTATTTGTTTCAAACAAGACAAAAATGAGATATTTGAAAAAATTATGTGTTAGTGTTACCTCCATCGTGTATAAATATTGTTAGAATAATATTTTTAGTTTATTTTGAGCCAGAATTGTTTTTCTAGTGGCAACACATTAAAAGTAGAGTAGATGTACAAGCGTTGGGTTTCATATGTATTCGTTTTTACTTCTTACTTAGTTAGTAAACATGAACATCTTGGGCATCCACTTTAATTTCTTCATAACATCACTACATGAAATGAGAAAATATAAAGGTGCACCACGTGGCGCACATTGCTCCCGCTTGCGCAGGGTTTGGAAAATATTTCCCACCGCTGCTGCTCCTCATATGCGCTATGCTTCAATTTTTAGGCCCGTTCATTTCCACCCTCTAAAATTTATATACTGTCACATCAAAGAGAATCTTACTATTTAGTAGTACTTTTATTAATTTAATAACAAAACCTATGTCGCGACCCCCTCTAATTTGCGAGACGAATCTAATGATCCTAATTAATCTATGTTTAGCTACAGTGATGCTACAGTAAACATCTTCTAATAATACCATAATTACCCTCGTTGGATTCGTCTCGTGAATTAGATAGGGAGTCTGCAATTAGTTTCGAGATTAGACTTTATTTAGTACTCCAAAATGATAAAATTCTCTTTGATTTGACCCTCTAAAATTTATATAGCTGGAAACGAACAGGCCCTTAAGCGTAGTGACATAGTATAGCTCTTGATTCTTTTTTTTTGCTGCTCTGTATTAAATATATATTAACATTGGATCAACATTTAAAACTTTTCCACCACAAAAGTACGTTTCAAACTTTTTATTATCAGTAACCTTAAGAAAGTGAGTTTGAAAATATATATTTGTAATATACATGACTAAGGCTGGACGAAAAGCTCGAAGCTCGTGGCTCGGCTCGACTCGACTCGGTTTCTTAACGAGTCAAGCCGAGCTTATATTTTAGCTCGTTAGATTAGCGAGCTGAACCGAGCTAGCTCATGAGCTGTTCGCGAGCTCAACGAGCTCCGAAAGACCGAGAATAAGTAATGCTCAATACCAATATAATGTCATATATTGAGTTAATTTTTTGAATATTTTGAAACATATTTTAAATTAATCTACGTTATTAGCTTTTTTATGAAGTATAAATCATATATCTTACCTATTTTACAATAAAATATTTTAGATTTTGTTGACGCCGGTTTTTGACCAAGGGACCCATTGTCGGCGACTATAGGTCAAAGAGGGCCGGTGGGCAGAAGGCCGACGGCCGTTTGGGCGAAGTAAAGGCGCGTCCCTCCCGAGAATCGTGCGCAAACGCCAACGAGAAGAGCATAACATTGATGGGCCTGGCCCACGTTGTAAAATTAGAAATAATAGTTTAATTTTGGAAGAGGATCCTAGTCGGTTAGGAAATCGGCCCGAAGAGGGTCCGAGTAGGATTCTTTGTGCCGGGTATAAATTTGTACTCAGATGTAACCTGTAAACTCGATTCACATCCAATACAACTTTCGGCGCATCGCCAAACCCTAATTTTCTGTCAAGTCTTTACTGTTTTCGCGCGGGATCTTCGGGGCTCCGGTCGACAACAAGTCGGCTTGACAAGGTAATTATGACGTCTAATTCTCGGCGCATTGTTCGTAATTAGACGGCTTAATTGCTAGTTATCCGGCGACCGGATCTGTTTTCAACCGTCGTAGTGAGTATCGGCCGGGATGAGTCAAGTCGACCTGGTCCGGGCTCGTGGTGGAGGTAGTTTGACTTGTCCTGCCTCCCCGTCCCAGCCTTTGCTCACAACGCCGATTGGCTCGGATCTGGTCGTTCGAGTCACGATAGCCGCTATGAGATTTCTTTTACATCTTAGCCGATTCGATCGTGCGGACTCGGTTGACGTGTCCTGTGTTTGCCTTTGCGATAGTTGACTTGTCCTAGGCGCATGCAGCCGATTGGATAGGATGTAGATTTACTTTCATAGTTAAGGCGTTTATGATTATGCTTGTCCTGAATCGGCCGGGCGTGCGCGGCCGTTAGACCTGGTCCGATCGTGTGCCATCGGTTGACTTGTCCTGTTGGAGCGACCGGTCGATTCGAGATCTGTGTGGTTGTATTTGTCTTACTTGTTCTTTCGGAGTGTTTAGCCGATTGCTTATCACGTTTATTAGCTGTTTTATGTTCAATTAGCTAAAATCTGTTAAAAGCTGCTTTTGGACCCGAGTTATTAGTACGATTTCATTGATCGTCATTATACATCTAGATATGATCTAATAACTCATTGTTATAATCAATGGCAAAATTGGCCGGATGCCCGATCGGCCGATTTACTGCTCTAATTGATGATTAAACCATCTTCTTGCTATCAAATTAATTACATCCCATTAATAATTACCTTGTTTACATTTTATTCGATAATGCATCCCTGCAAAGTCTTAATGATTTGATTGCTCACCGACGAAATCGGCTGCTAGCCACCGATCGCATGTTATAGCATCGGCCGATTTCGTATCGTTTGTATCACGGTTCGCTTGCCTGGCATTTAATACATAAATGGATGGGCCGTGCTGCTCCTCGTCGATGGCCGATTTTGTCTATCTTACGCGAGAATCGGCCATGGTTGTACATCGGTCTATCCGGGCCGATGACCCGGAATTTTACACCTTTTATTGTCTTTGTTGGTTTGCAGGAAAACCATCCGGCACGCACCAGCGCACACGAGAATCGGCGAGCCGAGCCGGTCCGTTGGGAGCACGAGGACCCTGCATCGGCCGGGGTTTCGGTGGACTCTCCGGACAACGGTGTATTGGCGACTTTTGACGTCAACAGATTTGAAGTATATAATATCTTAATTGTTCTATATTTCTGACTCGCGAGCCTAACGAGCTAGCTCGAGCTAATTATTGAGCCAAGCCAAGCTAGGTTTTTAGCTCGTCCGTGTAACGAGCCGAGCCGAGCCGAGCCGGTTTTCTAACGAGCCAATATGAACCGAGTCGAGCCGGCTCGACATCCACCCCTATACATGACCAATAGACCGTGGGTCATGTACATTACAAATTTTAGCCTATTCGGCCATGTAATATGCATGACACTAGCCCATCATGGGTTGGGCCATTTTCTTTACTGGCGGGATGACTCATCCGGGAACGAGTCATGTCGTGTTGTCCGAAAGGGCCTAAGGTCAAACCCAAGCAGGACATGATCAATACTTGTTAAATTTCTTATGTTTATCCTAAATCGGAAATAGTGAAATATGGATGATTTTATACCATTATAACATCTGAAAACTAAATAAATATTTAAATTGCATTGTCGGGTTTGACGAGACCGTGTTGATTTGAGACATGCTTGTGGGCTAAATGGGCTGATGTAGTGGGCCGAATAGGCTAATGATAAATGAGACATGTTGTGGCATTACAAAGGTCTTGTGCCTTGGCCCAAGCATGACTTATGATAGGATCTCGCCCAACACGACCTGTAGGCCCTCGCCCAACACGACCTATCTAACTAAGGTTTGTGCAATGATCGGGCCAAAAATATTGGTCTTTTTTTAGGGAAAAATATCAGACCTTAAGTTGGCCCATTTTGCCTAGCCTAGGTGGCTAGCTAAAATTTGTAGTGTCATTCTTTTTATGTAGTAGATAGATGTACATGTATCTTTATAATAGCTTGAGCAAATGTCATATACTACTCCCTTACTAAATTGTTGTCGCCGTTGACTTTTTTCTTAAGTTTGACCATTTGTCTTATTCAAATAAAGTTTAAAAAATATAATATATTTTCTTAGAATATATTTTATCACTAAATAAACTTGAAATATAACATATAACTTTTTGTATTTGAAGAAATTTTTTGAATAAGACGAATGGTCAAACGTAACGAAAAAAGTCAATGGCGACAACAATTTAGTAAAGGAGGGAGTATTTTTCTAGTGCCTAAAACATAGACGACAACGCCAATGGGCCTTTTGGCAACGGAGTCGCCAAATCTAATTTTAGATCTTAGTCATACCTCGTTAGTTTGATCTTCAACAACTACGAATTTATCATTGTGCTCATTCGTACTACACGTTGGATCTTCCGGGTTTAGTACTTTCTAAAGTCAGGTTATGTAGATAGATCTTCTTCCTAAACTTTCAGGTGAACTCTCCTTCACAGGTCAATTTAGTTATCGGTGCTCTTCATCTAAAGATGCTTTGCGCAAGTGGCAAGCCCGTGCGCGCAGTAAAATGTCAATCAAAGGATGGAATTGACACTCCAACGCGAGAGTTTTGTACGGAGCAGAGTAGGCGAGCAGCTGACCTCCGAATTATAAAAGGAAGACCGCCGGTGGTGACGGGAACTTCTGTATTATAGATCCGTCGAAGGAAATCCTAGTCCTAGGTCGGATTGGTAATCTGTGGGGTCGGTCAAGATTAACCTCCAATGCCACAACAACTATAAATAGACGCTGTCGGTGTGTGAGTACACCTCCAAATGGGGGCCTGTCAAGACTCCCTTCGGATAGGTTCGGGGAAGAACGGATTCGCTCGTGCTTTAGCGTAGATGGTTCAAGCGAGTAAAAACACGGAGGAATTATCCAGGTTCGAGCCGCAATGGGTGCGTAATACCCTACGTCCTGCTGGTGTGTGTATTCGGATGTTCTTCCTCGGGTGGAGCTTAGGAGAGGCTCCAATGGACGCTCTATCTAGAGGAAGAACAAGAGCATGGCTTTCTCCGTAAGAGAGTCGGCCGCCCTCTTGCTTGCCCCGGGGCCTCCTCTTTTATATGTCAAGAGGGAATCCTCACATTGGGCGGTATAAGGAAAATCAATGCGTGTGGTCGGAGGTTGGGAGTTGCCTTGGGCCTCCTCCCCTTTCCCTTCTCCCGTAAGCCACCAAGGTGAGAGAGAGAAGATTCCCTTGCATACATACAAGGATTTTGTCTTCTAACTTTTGGCTTTGGCATCTTGCAGAGCTTCTGCGGCTTGCGCCTGTGTAGTAGGCGGTGTGGGGGACCCCCGATCCCGGTGCACCGACGGACGCCATCGTAGCATGTCACATATACCATAAGAATAATCTCTAAGGCTGTGTCGATTCTAAAAAAAAATCCTCTTCCTCTAGTGTCTAGGCGTTCCCAAACCATGCGAGCGCCAGTGGTGATTTCGCAGCACCTCTTCCTCTCCTGTGGGCACCACATGGTCACCAAGCAATCAGACTCGGCGAAGTCCGGCGGCGAGAGCTGCGCCAGGGACGAGAGGTTGTGCCCGACGAAGCAGAGGAACGGGTGGCCGCTAGGCCCCACAGGAACTCGGCGGCTTGGAACCGTGTGGCTCACGAAGCTAGTTGACGTACACGAGCGGGTTGTGTGTGCCTGCGTGTCCAGCCACGCCGCGTCCTGCTTCCACAGGCTCACCAGCCCGGTTGAGTTGCTGCCAACTTTAATACTACCGACCTTCGCAATATGCTTTTGTCGGTAACAAGCCGTACTAAACCCTCTTGTTTTTGGACGCCCATAGAAATGTTGAGCTGCTTTGGAATTCTCGGTAAGGAATTGCTCCTGTGATCTAAAGAGTGCCGTTATAGGTGTAACCGATTGTCCTATTTATGTACAACTCAAATTATTATAAAAATTACATATCATCATTTGAAAATTTAAAACACTTGATTACCATATATTCATCCAATCGGAATAGAGTTGGACATTCGGGTTGGCTCTACAGTAATTTCCTTTCTAAAAACTGCACGAATCTTAAAGCGTTGAGCCTAAATAATTTTTGAATTAATTATAGGGCCCAACCCCATGTCCAAACCCAGTCAGGACCAAGGCGAAAAATGTGGATCGTCGAACCGGTTCGTGTTTTCCGTCGAGAGACTGTGTTTTCCCCCTGGTGGCGACGGAAAGTGCCACTCAATCAGCCGATGGTGACGCTCAAAGGCAACAATTCGTCTATATCATGCGCATTCCTCTATTCTTATTTCGTTCTACGTTGATACTAGAGAAAGTAGGCACGTTCCCCATCGGCTTGTTCCGCTCCGCCAGCAGCACTCGAAGACATATAGCTTTCAAGCCCCTGCCCTACCTCCGTTACCCTGCACACACCGGTGCTCGTCCTCAAGCTCCTCTCCATGGTGCTGGCAGTGAAGACTCTCATATCAACCATATCGGTCCTCGCTGGTCTCTATGCTGGGGCTACCGCATTGGGGCAGCATTAAGGTTGGGCCTGTTATGTTTGCTTCTTCATGTTGCAGACATGGACATACATCTGATGGCAAGGACGGCGTTCTAAAATGTCTGCTCAATTGATATTAGTTTTCAGCACAGACGCCACGGGATCTAGCTCCTCCTTGTGTCGCGTTCCTCCTCGAGTCCGGATCCGGCGAGGAGGGTGAGGAGGTGGCCGAATCTACTCCCCCTCCTCGCCGGTCGCTCCGCTCCTCCCCCGCCCCTATCCGGCAGCCTGGCGTCGCGTCGCCCATCTCTACACTGGATCTGGCACTTGTCCCCTCTCTGACGTCGGATGTAACGAGGAGGCAGTCTTGAGTAGCAGGTGGCCAGCAGGACGAGGTCGGTGCCGCACAGGGCGGGCTAGGCTCAGCCGGCCCTATTTTCTTTTTTAAATTTTTTTCCCTGTAACACAGCAATAGTGGGCGCTCTGACTGTTATTGTACCACAGCGATTTTTAACAACGTTCATATAATAGCAGTCTTTTTGTCCGATATTACAGGCCGTTTTTTGCCAGATATTAAAGGATTCTAATCCAGTAGTGACGGGAATAGGGAAACGACTGAGAGGAGGTGCTCACTGGAATTGAGGTAAGAGTCAACGGAGGTGGAGCGGAACCTTGCCGTGTGGTGCCAATGACAGCTCGCGCACCGGAATTGGGGAGTGCGCTGCTAGAGGGGGATGAACTTTAGGATGAATGCCCATTCCCTTAGTGTTGATCACCCCTTCGCCCTTGTTTGCAACCTGTGCCGGAGCGTAACCCATGATGGCAAGGGCGGTAGTGAGGATGTTCTATTGTTCCACAACAATTTCCTCTCGTAACAGTGCGGGAGAAAACAGAGGACAATGTGTGAGGTCGATGAGTTCCCACCGTGATCGTCGCCTCCGGTTGACTGGGCCACGAAGAAATGCTCCGCCAAGATGAATGATCGCTCTCATTGTGAAGGAAACACCGCGGTTGAAGATCGATCCGATTTCCCTTCCCCCCCCCGGGCTGTAACTGAGCATGAGTATGGGTAGGGTAGGGTCGCATTATTAAATAATTAATTAGGTTGTATGCTTTTTAGATTCGTGCAACTTTTGAAAAAAGGACCGTCAGAGCATTTCTCACATGGAAAATTATTATTATCTTGTAGAAAAGATCGGTTACTATGGAACTTGGGATTTCTTGCAAGATTACGAGCACTGCACTTTTCTCGCAACATAATCAAGCACTGTGATCTCCAGGGAAAAAAATAAAATTCTCCAGACTGCCGACCGGTAACGTCACTGTGGCCATGTTCTTTCCTGCAGAATGACTCCCTTCTCCAGTGCTGCGCATGACATAGGGATGGAGAATGCCTGAGCTCATCTCTGTTCCGACTTCATAATCAAATCAGATTTCGAACTAGTAAACTGAACCCTCCTAGGTTAAGAATCTACTTCAGATCTTTATGATCATAATTTACATTAGACCGTCGAGGTTTAGTAATTCTGAGGTCAACTCATGTAAATCCGCTGTCATTGCCTGCTCCATTTGGAATCCGATCTTCCTTAACTTTGAGGTCAACTTATTCGCATATTGTCTACCTGGCCAATCCTTCAGGTTAAGATGTTGTGTGCATGCGGAAAACCGTAAAATGTCAACACTAAGTTGCAGAGAAATCTGCAGCCTGCAGGTATTTGCCACACGAACTGCAGAGTTTGATATATCAACAAGCAGAGCAGGCGAGGAGCTGACCCTGAATTAACAAAAGGAAGGCCGGTGGTTAATCTGTGTGCTTGATCGCGGGAATCCCAGTTCTAAGATGGTAATCTGTGTGTTCCGTCGGGATCAACCACTAGTGCCACCACTATAAATATACTTCACCTGCATGCCCATGCAACACACACTTAGACGGTTACACCTTGTCATTAGCGTTGTCAAGCCATGAGAGCAGTCGTGGTGCTTCTGCCCCTCCTTGTCCTTGTCCTCACTATTCACACTGCCCAGGCCGATGGTAAGCAGAAGCAAGATGGACACGGTGCAGGTCCAGTGAAGAACCCACATTGCCGGAAGGTAGAACCCCGTGGGAAGGGTCAGGGGCTAACCAAGAAGAGTGAGTGCGATGATGGGCAAGAATCACAGCCACCGTCCGGGACTCCCTCTGATCAGCAGGGCTATAGCCAATCCTCATCACCTCCTCCTAGTGTTATGCCTCCAATCTACCAAGCAAACAATCCACCACCACCATCACCGTTGGAATCTGGACCCCCTGCCACACCTCCATCCTCTGCAGATAATAACGAGCCGTCCCCATCTCCATCATCGTATCCCCACACCATGCCTCCGAGCTACGAAGAATACAGCCATCCATCGTCACCGATATCTAGCCCTCCTACCACACCCCCAACTTATCAAGCTAACAACAAGTCGCCACCACCACCAGAAAACCCTGCCCGTGCCTCACCTCCCACGTCCTATGAAGATGATTCTGAGGTAAACATTTGTGGTTCCATGTAAAAATTGTAGTTCCAATGCTTCTCACTAAAAATCTAGCTACCCTGCTATAATGCATTGAACTACCATATGGGTCTTGCAGTTTTGATACACAATGATTTATATATTTGTATTACTTGGTATTTTGAACAGAAAGAAGATTAACCAAAAGAGAGAATGTGCGTAGGAGTATCACGGAGAAGGTGAGCAATATATGTTCATGTATTTATTGTTTCTAGTAAACAACTAAACAACACTATCAAATCATATGCATTGACCTGTCGAAAGTTGATTTTTATGGTGTTATTGTCATCTTAGTACCCTTCAGATTATAAGGAACTGATTTCAGATAATAAATGGATAATGTATATGCTTAGCCATGCTACCAATTATATCGATATCTTTAGTTATATTAGGTGGTACCTCTGGCTTATAGTGGTAATTCCAATCTACTAGTTCTAGGGGAGATCTTTCTCTTGTGTTGACATGCTAAGCTAATAAAATGGTATATGCGTGCAAGGATGAAACTTTACAACATTAATATGTTATCAATTGCATTTTTTTCTTAGGGTTTAGGTCGACATATGAATGGACCTTTTCATTTGGGAAATACTTCAATGAGCATAGGGCGTGTCTCCACTCTAATTTAATTATTAATTTGGTTCAATACAAATATCGAATCTCTGATTCTACTGTTAAACATATCAAATAAGTTGTAGATATGTCTTATTAATGTGTCAAATCATAATTTGAAGTACATAAATATCAAATTCTACCAAATTCTATAAAATGTACTTCAAATTGATATAATTTGACATTCTTGTACTTCAAATTATGATTTTACACATTGATAAGACATATTTACAACTAATTAGACATGTTTAGTAGTATAGTCGAAGTATTTATATTCAACCATAATTAATAATTAAACTAGGATGGACACATGCCCCTATGCTTACAAATGTCATTCTCTTTTTATTTACTCTTGTGCCACAAATTAATAAATCTCGCTTTATCTTGAAATTAAACTTGTGGTAATAGTGTAATCTTATTAATTATATTTAATTACTTGCAGCTGAGTTTGGTCATCAGGATGAAGACATTTTGGGTCCCAATCTAATTAGGTAGATGGCTTATGGATGAGTTGAGGCATATGACGTCTTCTTTTTCCCCAGGAGAGTTGCTATATTTATGTGATTTCTATATGTTGAATTTATATTTTTTTATGAACTTATTTGGGCAGCAGCCCTTTTATTTTGTAGCGACGATTTTGTCACCTACTTCCTCCATATACAAAATAAAGTTAGTTTTAGCCTTGCTGCTAGTTGTTCAGAAAACAATTCGTTTTGATATTTTTTCTCTCACTTATGGACGGTTTTACCCCTACGTTCTCTGTGCTAAAAAAACAAGCATTGGTTGGTGTGGGAATCAAACTCAAGCCCTCAAGAATTGGAACTAGAGCGGCTAACCAATAGCACCCGCACTTCAGTATGAAATAAGTGAATCCAATACTTTATTTAATAAGGGTATAGATGGAAAATTATCCCCTAATTAAGTTCTTCTTAATATGCTAAATGCTGTTCAAAATGAATTTTATTTCTAGTATGGAGGGAGTATATTTGAACTCAGCTTCATTTCGACTCAAATGTGTGACATTATTTGTATGTGCCACTGTGTGATTTAATAACGAGGCAACGGCAATGACTCCACAACGTATTTGAAGAAATGGCGCGGCAGCTTACGCGACCAGAAACATGGTCCATAGTAGATGCATCAGCCAATAAACCTATCAGGCTTCGGTGTTGGGCGACCTGGTACTGAGCGCCGCCACCATGGACAGGAGGTTCTGGTACGACGACCCGCCGGGTCCGGCGTCGGCGTCCGCTTGAGCCTTCCACCTCGCCGCGCTGACCCGCATCTCGTCGCTGGCCATTACATGGTTGACAAGCTCGGCAACCTGCTCTCTCCTGACCTCGGCGTCCATCCGCACGCCGACGCCCCAAAGCTCGCAGGCGTACTTGGCGTTGGTGAACTGGTCCGCGAACCCGGGCCAGCACACCATCGGCACCCCGGCGGCGAGGCTCTCGCAGGTGGAGTTCCAGCCGTTGTGCGTCAGGAAGCACCCAACGGCCGGGTGGCCCAAGACTTGTTCCTGCGGGCACCACGTGGTGACGTGGCACCGCCCCGCCGCCGCCGCTGTTCCGGCGGCGAAGGCCGGCGACGAGAGCAGCGCGCCGGCGCCGCCGGGCACGAGGTTGTCCCTGACGGACCAGAGGGTCGGGTGGCCGCTCCCCGCGAGGCCCCACGCGAACTCGGCGGCCTGCGCCGGGGACAGCACCGTGTGGCTCCCGAAGTTGACGTACACCACGGAGTCGCGTGCCTGCGTGTCCAGCCACGCCAGGCACGCCGCGTCCTGCTTCCAGAGGCTCACCTGCAGCCCGGTGGCGTCGCAGGAGTCGGCGCCGTTCCGGAGAAGCGTGCCGAGGGGCCCGACGGTGTAGACGCGTTCGTACTCGTTGCGGAGCGCGGCGAGCACGTCGGCCTCGAGGGCGTCGAACGTGTTGAGCACGAGCGCGCCGGCCTTGGCGCAGCTGTTGGCCTCCGACTCGTTGAACTCGAGGCCGAAGTCGTCCGGGTCGGTGGTGCGGACGAAGCTCGAGACGTCGCCGAGGCTGATCGGCGGCATGCCCGGGATCCAGTCGATCACCGTCGTGTCGAGGTGCCCGTTCGTCAACATGCTCTCTTCTGGACGAATTGGCAGCAGAGCCTCAAATCTCAGTTTCGTGTTTGGCGGTGATGGAATCATGACTTTATGAGAGATTTGGGTACCTTTGAGCGGCACGTAACCTCTGTCCACGAGCTCCCGGATCCGCATGTGCGCCATGAGCGACGCCGCGCTGCCGCCCCAGAACGCCACGGACGGGACGCCGAGCTCGCCCGCCACGCCCAGCGCGAAGCTCGCCAGCGCGGTGAACAGCACGCACGTGACCCGCGGCGCGCCGGCCTCCCGGTTCAGCCGCTCGACCAGGCGCTTGAGCGGCGCGGCGCCCGTCGCTCGCAGGGACACGGACAGGCCGCGGTCGGACTCCGACAGGCCGTCGGGGATCGCCTCGAACCGGAACCCATCCTCGGTGCCCTGCTGCTGCTGCTGCACGCGGCGGTGGTTGTGCTCCGTGTTCACGAAGGTGACGTAGGCGCCGTGGCGGTGGAGCAGCTTCGCGATCTGCAGCGCCGGGTTGATGTTGCCGGCGCCGGGGTACGGCACCACCACCACGTGGGGCCTCCTCTCGGCTGCCATCATTACCAGACCTCACTTCGTCAACTGCTCGATCTATCGGTGCTGCTGGTCCTGACCGAATTGGCCTCGCGCCACGGTCGAGACAGAGTCAGAGAGCTGCACTGAATCAGATGATGGAAAGGGCCCAAAAGGATGAGGATGGACGATCTTGTCCAGACACGAGATTCGATGCTCTCCGGATAATCATTTTTCTATCACTACTAGCACAGAATATACGCTGCCTTGGTTCCTACCTCCACCAAAGGTGTGTTCCATTTCGACGGCGGTCCTCAAGAGTACATACTGGTATAGTGACGTCTCTGCGAAACGAACCAAGGACGACTATATGGCGTGCATACTCCCACGGAAAGCAGCCTTGTAACTCAACAACTAGTCGGCCTTTCCGAGCGGACATGGAGGTTAGTTTCATAATAACACCGGTGGTAATTGTTTACCGGGACCTGCTAGTTTTCAGTTGACTGAAAGTTAGGATACTTTTTGATAGACGTCCATCAACATTAGATTGAAATAATGGTCTAAAAAAAATCTTTTTCTATAGTTTAGATATTAGCATATTTTTCCTCTATCTACATGTTACATAACCCTATAAAAATAAATAATAATACGAGTTGTAGTACCAATCATGTGGTTGAAAGTTTCTAAACTATCAATAGACCGAAGAGAAGAAAAGATGATTTTTATTTACTTTTACCGTACCTCTCTGATGGGAGTTTTCTAGAACCTGAGAATGAACATAGGTCTCAGCGTTTAGTCTAATTTTTTCATTAATTAGTGGGTACTTTTTATTTTTCTTTGTTTTCCTCTTATTACTGTGAGAATTTTTAAATCTTGTGAGCCGTTTATCTTGGTAGGAAGTTTCTTTGTTGGGTTTTTTCCGGATTGGTGCCTTGCCTTGGACTTGTCTCATTTGCAAGAGTGGAGTCCATGCCATTTAGAGTGTCTCATATGTTTGGTTTAAGAGTAAATTTCATAAAACCCCATGTTTTATGGTCCTTGTGTCACAAAACCTTAGGTATTATGGCTCTTGTCACATAACCACAGGTTTTATGGTCATATCGTTTCATAAAACCCCACCTATCAAGAATTAACAATGAATATGATTTATAGATTCTAAGTTTATGCTTGCATGAGACATCTATTCCAGTTGATTTAATCAATTAAATCATCAAGTTGAATATATGACTAAGTTATCTTCAGACATAAAAGTTAAATACATCTCTAATATTCATATGATTTTGAAGGGAGTGGGGTTATGTGAAACAATATGACCACAAAAACCTGGGTTATGTGACACATACCATAATACCTGGGGTTTTGTGATACAAGGACCCTAAAACCTGGGGTTTTGTGAAATTTACTCTTGGTTTAATTAACAAATTGAACTATTGGGGCATTTATGTCACCAAACAATCCTATTTCCTCTTTTAAGATAATATGTACAATCTTGTATCAAAACAAGTGCCCCTGTACAAAAAAAATTATGATCTAATTTAAATTGATTCAAATATAAAATAGTCCTCTGACCGATTCTCTCCAAGCCTACATACTTAATCATTTGTTCTGTCAATACAAGTTTTGTATTCAAGGTTCATAGTTATTTATGCTACTACCAAATGATTTGATCCAGCGATATAACCCATTTATTTGAGGTATCTAATAATTTGTTCTAGTGGTATAATTTATTGTTCCAATACTTCCATGACTTTTTTTTTGGTAAATACGATACTCCACTCCCAGGTTCTACTAATACGATTTAACTATTCGAGGTACATATGAATTATTTATTCCACAAACACGATAGTTTTGTTCCATCTACCGTTTTCCATACAATATTGCACAATAATTCTGTGAGACATTATTGATGTGTTGCTACACTAGATTTCAATGCTGGAACTTTCAAAATATTAACTGCTACACGTTGATAGGGCTATAAAAACTTAAGAACTCAATTTCACATGAATCAAAAAATTATATAAAAATCCCAAGGGATTTATAAAATATATTATAAATTATAAATATCAAGGAAATAATATGTCATATATATTACAATTGGGGTACTGGATGCCTGCTAAAGACCGAGTTGAATTGTTGAGTTTCATGAAGTTACAACAAGTGTCTGGGATTGTTACACTAAGAAACCTATTAGACGAACAACAAATAGATTAAGTGGGGAGAGAGCCGAAAAGAAGTACCAGAAAAAGATAACCATTAGAAAGAACGTTACGCGGGTACTGGGGCAAATTTTTGTATACTACCTTCGTTCTTGAATTGTTGACGCCGTTGACTTTTTTCGTTACATTTGACCGTTCATTTTATTCAAAATATTTTTTGCAATTATGTAAAATTATAACTTGTATTTCAGCTTCATTAGATAATAAAACAAAACATAATAAAGTATTTGATAAATCTTAATTTTTTTAATATAAAAATAGTCAAACGTAATGAGAAAAGTCAATAATTTAAAACAAACGTGCGTCCATAAGACATTGTTGCATGTGTAGGCCGTCACTTTGCTTTGTGGACCTCTTGCATGTTGGATTTGATGGATGCGGGCTATCTATTTTAACAATCTTGGAGAATCTTCTAATGCACAAGGAAGCCCATGCATAAAGTGTAAACTGTAAATGATGATGAGATACGAGTTGTCCATGAAAGTATAGCTTCCTTTGAACTCTGCCGTAGCTAGAAATCCAGGCTAACAGTGGAGCATTGTATTTTAATCTGCAGTGAACGATAGCAAGCATTACATATAGTTAGCCAGAATCTTTTCCATCAATTCAAGATGAAACATGTACATGGACCTTGTTTTTCTCCGATTAAAATTTGCGATGCTACGTGCATCGTCTCTTCTATGTAGAAGTCATATATAACATGATTGAACATCAGTTGAAGCTCACAACCGTAGTGAATGTAAGCAGGACTTGGAAGGGCTGAGCTTGAGCTGATTTTTTTAAGATCGAGTAAGTAAGGTATAGTTGTGAGACGTTATTAGGAATGGGGACATTTCTTGAAAATAGAAATGTTGTATTAGTTCTAGTTTTGACTAAGGAGATACAAACAACATATTATCATGAGGCGTGTGCAATCAACACACTGATGAAAGCCACAGTGGCACGACCTGTGCCCTTGGGGACAATACAGGGAAATACGCTAAATTACGAATGCTAGCATTACAACAAGTGTATTGTGGAAAAAAACAAAAATATTTTGCTCTTATATAGGTAAATCAACCATGTTAAAAGTCAAAACTTTAATTAATTTTTAATTATGATGAACTTTTGTTCATTGCTACATATTGCTGAATATATTCAAAAAACAGATGAAAATGTAATTTTCGGTATTTGTTGTGTAGTCTCCAAAACTGAAATTATCCTTCTTAATCCACAGAAGGTGACATGCACGCAACGGGGATCAGTAAAAGGCTTACGGGCATGCGTTACCAGCGTTGCTTCCTGGATCCCATGCATTCAGGGGCAAAGCTATGTGTACCTGTCGGGGTCAGCCGACGCCGCGCCGACGATTTCCGATAAAATTAGAGGCAAGAGCAGATATTTTCGATGATTTCTGGCAAGGTTAGTGGAGGCCGACCTCGATGACCCCAACAAGCTCGGCTTCTGGCTTCGCCCCTGCACGCCATCCATGGATCGCGTGTCTCCTTTGTTAGAGCGGTCATTGTTTTTTCTTGCTTGCGTGCCTTCCAACGAGGTATAGTCGAGATTAGATGAGAAAAACAACGTCGATGACGGTGCATGATTGGTCTCAGCTTCACTCACTACGGGAAAACCTCAGTATAGACACTCACAAACCAGCATTTCACTCGGCAAAGAGTTTGCTGAGTGTAACACTGAGTAAGACTACACAACATATCTTGTTCCGGTAAAGATCTTTGTTGAATATTTTTTAAACACTCGACAGGTTTTTATCAAGTGTGAAAAAAAGACACTCGGTAAACAAACATAGTTATCCGGTGTTTACACTCGGCAAAGATAGAAAGTTAGAAAAATAAAAGAGGGACCCCACGCCCCCTCCCCTGCCGTCTGGCACCAACATGCCGCTACCACCTCCGTCGGAGCCGTGGCGATGCACCCTATCACGTTGTCTCCACTGTTGAGGGAAGAGAAGGTAGTCTGCTGGCGCCATCCCTGAGCACCAACGCCCCACCGGCATCTTCCGCCTCCTCCACCGACAGGGCGGCAACGATGTTGTCTCCACAGCAAAGCGGTGGTGATGGGCCCGTTGGTAGCGATTTCCGGGGAGGATGACTTCATCTGGAAGACCTGCAACCGCGCGTTCATCACCTTTCAGGCGCTCGACGGGCACCGGACCAGCCACCTCCGTGGCCACGCCTATGGCCTCGACCTCGGCATTGTCGGCACCAAGGCACTCAAGCGTCACAAGGCTTCCCACGAGTACGACTCGCTGGACCAGTCGTGTAGTGGCCGGAGGAGGTTGGCAGTCGGGAGTATAAGGCCACGAGTTTGTGAGAAATCGAGCGGGATGGGCGAGTGCAGAGAGAGGAAAAATTTCATATCCTGCCCAGCTAATAATACGTACATTCAGCTAATACTCTAAACTAGACTTAGGAACAAAACTAGCAGGGTGGAGAATGTTTTGGCATGCGTGGATGCTTTCTGTGTACAACACGTCAGTTACAATCTGTATGGAAGCTTGCGGTTGCGGAACGTGGACCGTTCTCAGCCATGCTCGATGTATGGCTCTTTATGGTTGTCTCCGTGGTTTCATAAACCGTTAAAAATTGCTTAAAAACCACGAAAACCAGACTTATCAGTCCGACTCGGTTTCTAAAACCTATCGGGTTTTTGACAGATATGGGCTGGTATGGGCTCCTATCCCCCTCCCCCCCTCTTCTTCTACAGCTGCTGTAGTGGAAGGTACGGACTGGATCCACTTTTCTGCTTCGATAGGGAATAGAGAGAAGACAACTTTCTTTTCCGAGAGTGAGTTCAGATAACAAGTGGATTGCGATGCTCCACGTAGCATTTGAACGGACACCACATCCTTCCTCCAACAAGAGAAACAAACGTTTCAAATTATTTAGACAGCCATCGAAGTCATAACAAAGGGGCGCGGCGTAGCGTGTCAAGCCTACCATAATCTAGCACTCGGTAAATAGTTTTTTTATGTAGTTAAAAAATTACTAAACACATTTCAAAACTAATAAAATTTTAGAATGTCATAATTTATATGATCTGTTACCTATACAAAATGATGTGAAGTCAAATTTGAATTCGACCATCAATTTGACTCCAAATCTTATTGACTTAGGCCCTGTTCGTTTCCTGCCCTCTAAAATTTAGCACTGTCACATCAAAGAGAATCTTACTATTTATGAATATTTCGATCAATTTAATGACAAAACCCTATTGATAGACTGGTGCTAATTTTCGAGATGAATCTAATGAGCTTAATTAATTTATACCATGACATCATGATAAATCTCATGATTTTGAGACATTATTTGCTTTTTCTAGAATTGAAAAATCATTATGACAGGTTAGTGGTCATATTTTTTAAACAAGATACCAACTTAGGCAAAATAACATGAATATAATTTTTATATTCATTGTGTTTTATTGTTTCAATCACTTGCTGTTCAAATTTGACTTGACTCCAAAAATTTCTTGAAATATAATTAATTAACTAAATATAGCAAATGTATACAAAACATTTCCAAATTTTATCATGGAGTAACACATGCTGTATGTGGTGAGTAGTAAAAGTTTTGTGGGTAAAAGAAGAAAAGAAATTAATTCTTTGTTGAGTGTTAGAAAACACTCGGCAAACCCATATCCTTACCGAGTGCCAAAAATAGTACACTTAGTAACGAGCTTTTACCGAGTGCCATAAAAAAAACACTCGGCGAACTCTCTTTTTTACCAAGTGTTTTTTTTCATCCAAAAAATAATTTTTTACCGAGTGTATTTATTTTTTGTAGTGTATTTTATTTGACACTCGACAAAGAAATTGTTTGCCGAGTGCCCAAGTTAATACACTCAGCAAAGATGAGAGCACTCGACAAACAACGAGTTTCCTGTAGTGACTGTGGGAACATGAAATTTGTCGAGTGCAAGAGGCACTTGGCAAAGGCCGGGAAGCACGTGGCAAAGAGTTTTCTGTGTGCCGCCCACGACATAGGTCACTCGGACAAACCCCCTGTCGTCAAATGGTTTTTTTTTGTCGAGTGCCCTTTTTGAGCACTTGACAAAACTTTTGACGAGTGCCAAACTAACACTTGGTAAAAGACTTTTGAAAACATTGAAAGAAAAAAAACGAATGCCACCACAATCATGGTTTCTACCTGTCGTCCCAAGCTGTCGTTGGGGCTGCCCCCGCTGTGCCCCTGCCTGTCGTCAAAGGGAGGGAGAGAGATGAGAGGGAGGTGGAAGCAATGAGAGGCTGATGAGGGAGGGATCTGGATGAAACAAGTTGCCAATGGGAGTCAATGATTTGGAAGGAGTGGATCGATGACGTGGCCGTTTGTTTTTGAGCTAAACTTGTAACGTAATTTTGGATGGCTAAAAATTTCTAGTGAAAAAAATTATCAACTACAAAGTTTAATATTCTGTCAAGATGTACAATACAATTTTTCTCTCATATGAGATGTTTTTTTATTTCATATGAGATAATATAAAGGAGTTTGTATTCAAAATATGCATCATCAAATGTCTCATACAATGACACGTATACTTCTTATGAGATGTTTCGATATTGTTAAGAACTTTATGACATAGTATGTGAAATCTTCTCAACATTTTATCATAGCTTCCACGTGTGATCCGATCACATTATGATAAAAACTCATGATTTACATACTTTATTTGTTTTTTTGGAATTTAAAAATCATTCGGACACACATTAATGGTCATATTTCTTAAATAAGACATGTCGAATTTCTGTTTATTTCATGGGAAGACCTTAAACTAGGCCAAATAAGATGAATGTATTTTTTTATATTCATTGTATTCTATTATTGAGTCACTTGTAGTTTAAATTTGATTTATCCAAATAAGTTGCTTCAAATGTAATTAATTAAACAGATATAGCAAACCAATTGTTAGAGTGCGGCCCGGCTCGTCGTACCTACGAGCCCCCGCCGCCAGCCCAGGTCACATTGGGCCTATCGAACCATAGGCCCAACCGGAGCCCCAACCAAGGTCCTGGGCCACCTCAACCCAAAAGACTAGCCCGATAGGTGAGAATCCCTCCACCTTATTAGTTGGCTCCCCCATCATCAATAACCGATGTGGGACTAAACCCAACAATCTCCCCCATCACATATCGGGTTGGCCCCATCTCCCCTTCACATCCGGGTGGACACCCCTCCGACAGTCCGATAACCATGTGCCCCGGGAGATCTAATCCGACGGCCCGATATCCATGTGTGGTCCCCAAGATTGTTTCAGGTTTACGACCATGGCTCGATACCACTTGTTAGAGTGCGGCCCGGCTCGTCGTACCTACGAGCCCCCGCCGCCAGCCCAGGTCACATTGGGCCTATCGAACCATAGGCCCAACTGGAGCCCCAACCAAGGTCCGGGCCACCTCAACCCAAAAGACTAGCCTGATAGGTGAGGATCCCTCCACCTTATTAGTTGGCTCCCCATCATCAATAACCGATGTGGGACTAAACCCAACACCAATACAATAATATACCAATTTTTACATGGAGTAACACATGTTGTGTGTGAAGAGTAGGAAAAGTTTTGAGGTTGGAAGAGGAAAAAAACTTAATTCTTTACCGAATGTGAGAAACAAAAACACTAAGCAAACTCTCATCTTTACCGAGTGTCAAAAATAAATACACTTAAGAATAAGCTCTTTGCCAAGTGTATTTATTTTATCGAGTGTTTTTTAGTTGGTACTCGACAAATACGTGAGTGCCAAATAAATACACTTGGTAAAGAATAGACCACTCGGAGTTTGCCGTAGTGCTTGGAGTCACCGGCATGGTTGGCCGCCAGGCGCAAGAGACCTTCACATATACGGCGCTCGCTGGCTCGGGCATGCGTGCTTCTGTCAAGATCTTTTCTTCGTCAGGCACAACAACCACACCGCTCATTCCGTCCTAGCTAAGCACGACGCCGTATGTTCCGTTGTTGAGCGCAGCATCAGTGAAGCGACGAAAAGCTCGTTGTATTGTGCTGTAGGCAGTCATCTCTGTCATCTGTTTCATTTTGATCCAGGTTCAGCTGTTGCACCCAGGAGAGAGGAATTTGCAGCACAGTTATATTTTTATCAGATTCTTGTTTTAGGTGACTCTTATCGAGAAAACAGGACTCTCTCGTTTCAGTCAGGAGTCACAGGAGCCGGGCTTTGAATTGTTGTTTACGTAACGAAACTTAGATCGATTTATCTTTCAGATCATACATATTCAAAGCCCTTGCTCTATCATATATGATGCTGCTTTAATTGGTGCAACTGGTATTTCCAGTTGTGAGAAAACAGGGATTCACAAGCTAAGCTTCGTTCTGCATGCAAGTGATGATCCAGAACGGCTCAGTTCTATGCCTTTTTTCTATATCTAACACTCAAGCTTCGCAACAGAGCCTAATTCTCAACTGACTGCGTCGATGATGTTGATTTCATTATGATTCGGTTTATGCCCGTAAAATAGCTAGAAGCTCCACTGCTACTGTACTCCACGTGTGACGGGGACGACTTCACGGACCGTCCATCCCGGGCAGCGTAACAATCAATGTGTACTGCGCCCAGAATTAAATTGAAATATCTGTTCTGACAAATTACATATTCACAAGTCGCAGAAATTAGCTAGCGCGCCTACACGTAAGTGCACGCTCGATCTGCGCTGAATCGTCAGGACTTCGAGTGCTTCGTTCTGAAGTCAACTAGATCTTGCGCAGAGATAGTTAATTTGGAGTAAGCCTGCTCTCACTGCGAATATGTGTTGATATTACTTTCCAGATGAATATCATGCAATGTCAGAAAAATATCAGTTGACCGGCACAATCTTTAAGGTAAGATCGATGCTCTGCGCGCGGAGAGGCGTGCCCGCTGTAAAATGTCAACTAAATAGCAGATAATAAATATTAAGCGACGGAGCTCTACTTAGAGGGTCTCTCTCTTGTGGTCGGCATTAACAAGCTGTCATAATTGCGTAGACCATCTGACACTTGATTAACAAAAAAGGAAAGGCCGGTGAGGAGAAAGGATCTAGCTTTAATTTGTGGCAACTCGGTCAGATGAGACCTATTAAACTAGCAGATAGCTAGTGGCAGATGATACCAATGGCACCACTATAAATTGCAGCCTTGTCCGTCCATCCATGCAGCACAAGCCCTAGCTTGAGCGAGCGCTAGCTAGTAGCTAGCGATCTCACAAACCATGAGATCGCTCGTAGTGCCCATTCTCCTACTCACCCTCCTCTTGACGGTCCACATAGCTCGAGCCGATGAGAAGTCCGGCGGCAAGGACCAAAATCCAAAGAAAGAAGAAGGTGAGAAGAATTCCAACAAAGGGGATGGTGAGAAGGATTCTGGCAAAGGTGTTGGACCAGTGAAGAATCCACACTGTAAGAAGCATGACAAGCCGAGAGAAGGATGAGCATGGCAAGCCGAAGAAGGATGAGCATGGCAAGCCGAAGAAGGATGACAAAGAGTGTGATGATGATGGGCAAGAATCTCCATCTCCTCCTGATGCAGCTCAACCTCCATCTTACGTTCCGTCATCACCGCCTCCGCCAGTAACTAGCTCTCCTCCACCACAATCTCCACCTTCGCCACAATATAGCCCTCCTACCACGCCTCCACCAGTAGCTATTCCACCTGCTACACCGCCACCATCACAATATAGCCCTCCTAGCACACCTCCAACAAATCAACCACCTCCACCAATAGCGAGCCCTCCTGCTATACCTCCACCGCAGTCTCCACCATCACAGTCCACCCCTCCTGCCACACCACCAACAATCCCTACAACACCTCCACCACAATCTGTACCACCCCCAGAATATAGCCCTCCTACCACACCTCCACCAGTAGAGAGTCCTCCAGCTACACCTCCACCGCAATCTCCACCGCCATCACAGTCCACCCCTCCTGCCATGCCTCCAACAAACCCTACAACACCTCCACCACAATCTGTACCACCCTCACAATATAGCCCTCCTGCTACACCTCCAACCAACCAGCCACCACCACCTATAACAAGCCCTCCTACAACACCTCCACCACAATCTCCATCACCGTCCCAATCTAGTCCTCCTACCACGCCTCCAACAACCCCTCAAACTCCACCATCTGGAAGTCCCCCCACTGCTTCTCCACCACAATCTTTGCCACCATCACAATATAGCCCTCCTACAACACCGCCAACCAGCCAGCCACCACCACCTACAGCAACCCCTCCTGCTACACCTCCACCACAATCTAGCCCTCCTGTCATGCCTCCAACCAGCCAATCGCCCCCACCAGTGTCAAACCCTCCCACAACACCTCCATCACAATCTCCACCACCAACGCAACCTAGTCCTCCAGCCACACCTCCAGCAACACCACAAATTCCACCATCCGGAAGTCCTCCAGCTACACCCCCTTCACAATATAGTCCTCCGGCCACACCTCCAACCAACCAACCACCACCACCAGTAGCTAGCCCCCTATTACAACACCACCACAATCTCCACCTCCATCACAGTCTACCCCTCCTGTTGTGCCTCCAACAAACCCTGCAACACCTCCACCACAAACTCCACCACCCTCACAATATGAACCTCCCGCGACACCTCCAACAAACCAACCACCCCCACCAGTAGCAAGCCCCCCTGCTACACCTCCAACACAATCTACACCACCATCACAATCTAGCCCTCCTACAACACCGCAAACTCCACCACCCACGACTACCCCAGCTACACCACCATCACAATCTAGCCCTCCTACAACACCACAAACTCCACCACCCACGAGTACCCCAGCTACACCCCCGTCACAATCTCCACCACCATCACAATATAGTCCTCCGGCTACACCTCCAGCCAACCAACCACCCCCACCACTAGCAAGCCCTCCAGCTACACCTCCACCACAAACTCCACCACCATCACAAGTATAGTCCTCCGGTGACACCTCCAACCAACCCACCACCCTCACCGGTTGCAAGCCCCCCACTACACCTCCACCACCGTCACAGTCTACCCCTCCTACTGCACCTCCAACAAACCCTACCACACCTCCACCACAAACTCCACCACCCTCACAATATAGTCCTCCGGCCACACCTCCAACCAACCAACCACCACCACCAGTAGCTAGCCCCCTGTTACACCTCCACCACAATCTCCACCTCCATCACAGTCCACCCCTCCTGCTGTCCCTCCAACAAACCCTGCCACACCTCCACCACCCTCACAATATAATCCTCCTGTGACACCTCCAACGACCCAACCACCCCCACCCGTATCAAGTCCCCCTACTACACCTCCACCACAATCTCCACCACCATCCCAATCTAGCCCTCCTACAACACCACAAACTCCACCAACCATAAGTCCCCCAGCTACACCCCCATCACAATCTCCACCACCATCACAATATAGTCCTCCGACCACACCTCCAACCAACCAGCCACCCCCACCAGTAGCAAGCCCTCCAGCTACACCTCCAACACAATCTCCACCTCCATCACAATCTACCCCACCTATTATGCCTCCAACAAACCCTGGTACACCTCCAACACAAACTCCACCACCATCACAATATAGTCCTCCTACTACACCTCCACCTAGCTTGCCTCCCCCACCGAGTACAGAGCCCCCCTTCTACAACTCCACCACCAGCACAACCTACCCCTCCTACCACACCACCAACCTATCAATCTCCACCATCCGGCATCCCAGACTGGTCCAATGGCTGGTCACAAATTTCTAATGTCCATGAGCGTGTGTATTGGCAGATCGGGAACTTTGTAGTCCAAATGCGTAGTGACAAGAAGCTTAAGCTCATTGACATTCTTTGGGCAAGCATGCAGCCTGCGGGCGTTGGGAGAAACTACTTCCTTGTCTTAAAACTTGCAGATGAAAACAAGAAGTCTGGAAGGTACAACACATTGGTGTGGGGTGTCCCCAAGAATGATGAATTAGTCTCAATGCAATTAGTGCTATTCCGGTACGTAGGAAACTAATGATATTTACAGGTGCATCAATATGTCTTGAGATGTTGCATGAATAGGGAGGAAATGTTATGCATATGTAGTACTTGTGACTTAACCCTATTGCTATAGCATAGAGGGTTTTGCTTTGCTTTTATTGTAATTCCTTTTGTTTCAATAAAGATTATACTACTTTTTTTCTTATAATATACACATACCCAAGGTGGTTATTTGAACATAGGAGTAACTACACCTAGGAGTAGAATGCAATTACCCTATATATATCATTTAGTAATTAAATAATTAATGAAACATCATATTGTTCATATATACACTACAAATGATAAGCAATCATGTTAAACATGTAGAAAGTTCTCGACTCTTCAAATCTAAATACCCTACCTTAACACTATAACAATTTGCTAACCATGGTGAGGTTCATCATATACTAGTGATGTTTTTCAATTGTCATTATAATGGGTAACAAAATCTTTGACATAATTTGGTGTAAAGGCGAAGAACACATGACATACCCTATGTTACAACAAAAGTAATTCGAACATTGCCCCTAGAACTACCGGTCAACACATTCAAAAACATTGTCATCAATGTTTGTTCTATGAATTATTCCTCCCCTATAATATACTTCCATTGCACCTAGTACAACCTAACAAAATCAACTCACAACCAACCACCATTTCAATACGGTAACCTCAATTGAGGATTCACCCAACCACACAATTAAGACACCAGCTCACACAACAATCAATCAAATGGAATTGGAGCACAAGTTGGGTGTTGATCAAGCAGTTGTGTATACATCTCACGAAAGAAGTAGCACAAGTGTCGGAGAAGGATGTCTCCATGAACATAGAACACACACACTTTGGTGGATGATACATCATATGGTAGTTTCAAAAATTATGAACTCAATTTATCTTTTTTCTAATGGAGAATATATAAATGCAATATTTATATATACTAGAAACAAGCTTCCTAGTGGGCAGAAAGTAGCACATGTGGGATTATGGAAAGAACAAAAAAAACTTTAGATCACGATAAGATGGAATTGCTTGTTTGCACCGTTGCACCTAAATTCCATTTGCAATGAAAATTGCACCGTATAATGATGTGTGGCCTCGTTAGCACTCCGTGCTGGGTGGGCTGCCTAGCGCCTTGACCAAGCTTAGGAGGCTCTCATACGACGACCCACCCGGGCAGGCTGCTGCCTCCGCGGTGTCGCTCCATCGCGCCGTGCTGGCTCATATCTTCTTGCTCGCCATGGCCTCCTTGACATGCTTAGCAACTTGCTCCCTTTTGATCTCCGCGTCAAGCCGGACGCCAACGCCCCACATCTCACATACATACTTGCAGTTAGTGTACTGGTCGGCGAACCCAGGCCAGCACACCATCGGCACGCCGACGGTGAGGCTCTCACACGTGGAGTTCCACCCATTGTGCGTCAGGAAGCAGCCCACGGCCGGGTGTCCCAAGACTTCTTCCTGTGGGCACCATGTGGTCACCATGCACCGCCCCTCCGTCTCCGCCGCGAAGGCGGGTGGCAGTGTTTCCAGGACGGCGTCGTCCCTGACCGACCACAAAAACTTGTGGCCGCTCCCCGCAAGACCCCATGCCAACTCGGCCAGCTGATCCGGCGACACCACCGTGTGGCTGCCGAAGTTGACGTACACGACTGAGCCCTGTTCTTGCTTGTCCAGCCAAACGAGGCACCCGTTGTCTTGCTTCCATAAGCTCAGGCCGCCGATTGTTTCAAATGCAGTACTAGCGCTTTTGAGATGGTGATTGCGGAGGAGGGAGACAAGAGGGCCGATAGTGTAGATGCGCGGGACCCTGAGACGAAGGGCGGCGAGGACGTCGGCGTCAAGGTCCTCGAAGGTGTTGAGGATGAGCGTGTCGGCCTTGGCGCAGCTCGCAGGCTCTGACACGCTGATTCCAAGGCCGACGTCCTCCGGGTCGCTCGTGCGGACGAAGCTCGATATGTCACCGAGGCTGATCGACGGCATGCCGGGGACCCAGTCGATGATCATTGTGTCCAGGTAACCGTTCGTCAAAAAGCTCTCGTCTGCATTTATGACGCCGGTATCAATTAAACGGCCAAGACGTGTGATCAAAAACTTTGGAAACACTGAATTGTTGTAATACACCATGTTGACTTTAAAAAAAATTAAAAATTACCTTTGAGTGGCACGTATCCTCTTTTCATAAGCTCCGGGATCATCATGTGCGTCATCAGCGCGGCTGCGCCAGCGCACCAGAACACCATGGTGGGGATCCCGAGCTCCCGTGCGACGCCCAGCGCGAAGCTCATCAGACCGGTGGGCAGCACACACGTTACTGGCGGCACACCGGGCGTGGCGTTGAGCCGTAGGATGAGGTCCTTCAAGGGCGCGGCGCAGCACTGCCTCGTTGATACCAGCAAACTCTGCCCGTAATCCTGCTTGCTCCGGTCGGCCTCGGTGAGGCCATCCGGGATGGCCTCAAATCGGAAACCGTCACGGCCGCGCACTGCACCGGCGCCCTCCGTGTCCTGCACGCGGCGGTGGTTGTGCTCCGTGTTGACGAAGGTGATGTAGATGCCGTGGTGGTGGAGCAGCTTGGCGAGCTGGAGCGCCGGGTTGACATTGCCGGAGCACGGGTACGGCACAACCACGGCGTGCGGCCTCGCCATTCCTGGTGACAGAGCTTTTGACTCTTGAGCTTGTGTACTACTTGTCTTGCGGTGGAGTGTGGAGAGACTTGGAGTGGTCCAATATAATGGAAATGGCCAGGACCCAGGAAATTGGGTAGAGGAGGGTGAGATGAGGAAGACGGGAACCTTCACGCGACTTTGGCTGATAGACGGTGTAAGTTCAATTCCAGAACTGTAAAATAATATGGTGTAGTTGGTGCTTTTAGAACTCAGTCTCTCCATCCTTATCTGGTTGCTAATGTCAATGCGTCAATGGTGTCTTCACCAATCCGAGAACACTGTCAAAAAGTTGACATCATAAAACAAATTAAACTGTCTTAGCCTCCAGAGAATCCGGAAGTGTGTCCCAAATTCATTACATAACACTCTATCTGTATAAAATTCATTTTGACCATCCAATAAAGTTTATACTCTTGTTCGCCATATCACTCAATATTTTATATCACCTTAATTGAATCAATTGTGTGTGACGGAACAAATTTTGTTAGTCAACCTGATTAACATTTTTAATTGTCTACCTCGGACAACTAACAAATTTTGTTAGTCAACATGACTAACATGTTTAATTATCTACGGTGGACCACTTGGTTGTCCAACAATATGACTCATGAATGAATCTTGATAATTTGGGCATTGGTAGCTTATTTCTTGGTTATTTAGTTCCACATCAACTTCAAGGCCGACTCGCTAGAATTTTGAATTAGCAACTGATTAATTGATACACGGATGGTAGGTAAAACTGTGCATCACAATACTAAATCGTCATCGACATCTAGTTTCTATTGAGTTTGTCTTAATTCCGAACCTAAATCAGCTCGTTCCCCATAGCTTCCTCCAAAGTTATCGTCTCAAATAGTCGTGGAAGAGCCTTAGGAACTGATTTCCATCTATATTGCTGCCCTCCCCGTCTTCCCTATTGCAGATTTGAGACATCAAGCTCCGGCCATAGCGAAGAGAGGTCAGGAAGGACGGATGGTTCCTTTCTTCGTGAGCAAAGTTCCTTTCCTGCACTTTAGCCCCTAATTTGCTGTAGATCAACCCTCCATACAATGTTAGTTCTAGAGTTATATATCATTATTACTTCCTTTTTTCAATAATTATGTTTTGTCGACCCAGCCTAGCAAACTTGCACCAAAATCCATAACTTTTACATATTTAGATCTAAAAGTTTACACAGTCCCTAACATTTCCTGTAATTACTGTCTTAGCCATACACTTCCTCATGAAGATCACTCAACTTTTTTCTTTGTAATTGCAAGATAGGCCCTACCTATTGAACATTTTTTTTGACCGAAGTCAGTAGGGAAGGCCCCTACCTATTTTTTTTGGGAGGCAAAACTGATCCTTGCTTGCTGAAGCATTGTATCTGGACTCAACGATGTGTTCCAAAGAATACCAAGCCAGGTCCAACATCTTTGGCTAAAAGAGCAATCAAAAAGCAAATGCAGTAGAGTTTCTTCCGAATGAGCTAGGCACAACACACAATCATAACTGTTCAGATGTATGTGCTTTCTTCTCAATAAATTTCTTGTGTTTATGCGGTCTCTAAGGACTAGCCAGAAGAAGAATTTTAAACGGCTTTTGCAACAAGACTTCCATAACCACTTAAACCATGGAGATGCCTCACCATTACCAAGAGTATGTCCAAATATCATGCTCTTCTATATTTCGGTCAAACATTTGCAAATCCTGATTTAGTTCATCCCATTCAGCAGATGCAGTTAGAGTAAGATCAGATTGCAGAAATGTCTGGACTGATGCATTAGGCTTTAGAGCATATGTGAACAGTTCAGGATATTTCCATTTAATCACACCCAAATCCCAAGTATCATGCCAAAAACTAACTGTTTTTCCATTCCTTACTGAACATTTAGCCATCATAAAATTGATTGGCTAGCCTTATGATTGATTTCCACCAAAAGGAACCCTTTGGCTGCAAGAGATGAGGAGGTGTTGGCCTTTCTATATATCCTATTGAACATCATAACATTCTAATTGCAGGTTCGAGTTTCAATTATTTTGCAAATACAAAAGTGGTAGCCCCCACAATCGTGCAAACAATTATATTATGACAGAAACTAAAATGCAATTATCGATACAATATGAATATACAAGATATACTTTAAGCCCGTAGCAATGTACGATCACCTTGCTAGTATCCTTACAAGTCATAAATTTGAAACTATATATACTGGCACCTGGAGCACCGATTAGCACGTAATGAAAGTAAACTACAGTATAGGCAAATTAATTAATCTCAATACCGCTGAGGATATTTAAGGCTTTGGTTCTGATGGTGGACCGAGAACTCCGTTAGGCACATCTGCTGCAGGGCTGGTACAGCCAGACATCTGGGTCCGCACGAGGATGAACCCAGCGGCGTGGCCAGCCACGACTGCTAGGAAAACTCCGGCATTGAAAGACATGACTGCCAGCATCGCCATGTAGGACAGGCCCATCTTGATCACGTGGACCCCAGTGATCAGTAGGAGCACCGGAGCGTTGGAGTCACGCTTGCGGCGGGAGAGGCAGTGCGAGGCCGCCGAGAGCACCTCGACGAGTACGGCGAGAGCTGCCACGATGAGGAGGCAGAGGACGTACATGCCGATGCCGGCATCGCTGTGATCCCCAGGCCAGTTGGGGAAGAGCACCTGCGCCCTGCGCCCCCAGAAGAAAGCCGTATGCATCGCGGGCATGTTCATTGCTGTCATCGGGGGCATCGGCATCGCGGGCATGTCGGCCGACGGCGCCTGCCCCACAGTCATCGGCGGCATCGGCATCGGCATTGCCATGTCTAAACGGGAGCTTCTTGGCACGATCGTTAGAGGGCCGGGGCGATGTTTGGTGAAAGTTAGTGCACGCTGGACATCATGTTGTAAATAAGCATCGATGCTGCCGCGAGCTGTGAACAGCTAGCGGTAAGTCCTAGGGGATAATCGAAGAAAGACAGACAAGGCACTTTGTCAACAAGTTCTTGGCTATCTAGCGTGGGATGACGGAGAAAGGTAGGTAATGTATTGATCCGACCAAGGTGGCGGCGCGTTCGATTGTGCAGAGATATGGGGATAGTGGACACTTGCCTGCGCTTTTTGGCTGCAAACCTTAAGTACCTTTTTTTCCTTAATAAGTTTGTCATGATCCGCTCTACCTGAATTTTTAAGTGATAATTGCATAAACCACCTCTTATGTTACTTAGAGTTTGAGATTCCCATCCATAAGATTTTTTGTTGCAAATTCCCACCCTTGGTATATTTTGTTGCAAAACCCACCCCAGTTTGTAGTTGTTTTTCATTCATTTCAAGCAAAAAAATTGTGTACTTACCAAAATTATGAAATTTTGGGAGTATAGTTTTCATATTTTTTGGAAAGTATGTAACAAAATAAATACCAATTTCAATTTCATTTGAACAAATTTTTAAATAGTTTAAAGTTAAGTTGAATTCGATTTTTATAAAATAAGGTGAATTATATTCATTTAATCACTTTAACAATATTAAATGCAACTAACTTTACTTTAGTTGAATTTAACCCGAGTCCGACATTCCTGGGTTTTGTTGTGTCTGTAGTGGAGTCTACTTGTGTTGCTATTCACATCAACGAGTTTTTTGTTTGGTTGTAAAGCTCTTGACAAAATAAAATCGAGCTCTGTATGCTCTTAGCAGTGTCAAGGGAGAAAAACTCATGTGCGTGTACTTACAACGACCGATCAGTGGATGCAATAATCCCATGTAATTGGTGCTATCTAGATGAACTATGGATTCCACTAATCAAATATGGCATGCTCACAAAGATAAACTAGATCACATTATCTTTTTTTCTTTGGAAATGAAATTATATTCCGGCCTCTGCAGTACCGCATACAACATTCAGCCTCTGCGTGAGAATAAAAAACTTTAGTACATGAGTATAAGTACTAAAAGTCGTTTGTGTGGACTATCTATTGAGTCACTCGTCACCATTTTTAACGCTGATTTCCTTGTGAATCTTGAGTCGTCATTGAGGAGGGAATGGAACCTGAAGCATCTTATTCTCGCTCCTTGGCGGTCTTCTCTAATAGTTGGTAGCCAAAACATTTGGTTAGCAACAATGGCTGCCACCTCATGGATGGCTTCGAAATGAACTCCATCGGTAAAAAATGTAATGATCTGCATCCCATCAACCATGAAGAAGTATCTTCCACATAGGAGAAGTGCGGTGGAACAAGTGCAAGAGTGTCTCAACCCAATCAACGTCCTGGCGGTCTTACGTTAGTGGACTTGCACTACATCAGTCCGCTACATTGATATGCAACAACCAGATCTGGTCAACACTGGCCACCACCTCGTCAAAGGAGTTGTCATTACCTGCCTCCTACGACAAAATACGCAGATCGATGGGATGGAAAGGGTGTAACATAGTCATGTAATCCTAATAATCTTGGATCACGATGCTAATGCAACACTACCATTATACGTCATATCACATTATCGCAACAATCTTTGATAGTTGAGGAAGAAGTGGATCAGTAAGGATGCTCAAGTCAAGTTGGAGGTCCAAACAAAGTCGATTTCATGTTTGTTTTGGAGTCTATAGAAGCCTGCACTAAAACGGCCGGACATGGCAAATGACGTCCTAAGTTAATAATCATCGAAATAATTCAATGTGCAAAATCTATCTTAGTGTTGCGTCATCTTTGACCTTTGGGCCATGTCTCTTGCATGAGCCTATTAGGGGTACATCCATAGTTCCTTGCATGACCCTAGAGTCCTCATAAACAATTGTTGCTACTCATGTTAGATTTTAGGATCTCGCTTAGATTATTCTGTCAAGAATAGCCTTCGAATTGGCTTGTGAGATTAATCATTCATCTTTAGTTGCATTTTTCTTTGTTCTTCGATTCGCAGATAAGGAGGATTAATGTTCTTGGCATGGTTAACCGATGCAACGCCGATGGATAACCATACAAGACGTGGTGTTGCAATTACAAGGTTTAGAATGTGTTATCCGGAAGTTGGATCGATTTGTATCTCACCTTTGTCAAATTGATAGTTATCAGAACATTTTCAAAAGATCAGGACACCCTTTTTTCACATTAGCTGGTAATCAAAGCTTTAGGTGCACTGTCACGTTCCTCACTATTCTTGTATTTTATATTATTCCATCCTAAACTTCTGGAAAATTCCCTATAAATTCTTATTCTCATGTTTTTATGGCATATATCCTCTTTGTAGCCTATATATGGCTCTAGTGTGCGCCAGTATATCCTATCTTCAGTAAATGGCTGATGAACTCCACTTTTTGGCATCACATGGTACTTATTGGTTCTATTAACGTTTTTTATTTTTAGGTCAATGACATTTGGGAAATGTATGTGACACTGTAAAAGGGTTACAGCAAAAGATTGTTTAAGTGATCAAATGAACAAGAAGGTTCCAGTGCATTGTTTTTTTTTAAAAAAAGACTTTCCTGTGCAGTCAGTTCATGTGCTTTGATTGCACAATTGTAGACATTGTATTGATCGATATGCAGAGAAGTGGTCGCCATGTGCCATGTGTCCCATTTATACTCTTGACTCGTTCAACCTCCACTGCTGACAAATTGTTCTAATATTTATTGAATAGCTCTGAATGTCAGTGAATTTGAAGGTACTTCAACTTCTGAAACCAGCTTCAAACATGTGGCAAGATTCCATTTGCGAAGCCGCAACTTTGGAATAATCTATACCATTATTTTGCAACAAGCAGTGTGGAGACTATGACTGCAAAAATATGTAAATTACTGAAAGATGTGAAACATTGCCTTTACCTGCTATTATATAGTCGCATTGCCATTGCTCTTCTCTTCTTTTCAACAGAAGGATTCGATCTGCATTTCCTTGTTATGGATCATCACTCTATATATTTTGGTAGTACCTAGAATTAACTTCTGGCTATTATAAGGAAGGGTCATCATAACTCGGAGGCACTATAAAACCTATTGTGTGTCAGTGACTTTGTGTAGTATTGGTTGCTTAAAAAGTCCAAGCTCATATTCTTTGAATGCACAACTGTAGAAATAGTATTGTTATGCAGAGAAACGGTGATCAAGTTACCCATGCCTATTCTTGACCCGTTCAACCTCTACTGCCGACAAGTCTTAGTATATTCATTTGACTGCTCTACATATCAGTGAATTTGAAGGTACTTCAATTAACTCCGGAAGTCAACTCCAAACAGTGGCAAGGATGCCACTGGGAAGCTTTATGTCGCAAAGGAATTTAAGATAAGGCAAAATAATAAAGAAAAAATAATCTATAAAAAAATGTTTCGCATATATTTAGAGTGAAAATTATTATTTTTGGCTGACAGTCCTTCCTTTTTTTTTGGGACCTCCGCCCGAGCCTTCCCACTCGCCGCATTCCTCCGCATCTCGCTCTACATCACCTCATCGGCACGTTTAGCTGCTTGGCTCTTGATATCAGGTACGCGACCAGCTGAAATGTCTCCCCCACGCACCACCCCACCAGCTCCTCGCCGGCCGCCACTCCGGCACCGGCGCCCACCAACCCCAGCCCTTGCCGGCGGGATGCCTCACGCCTCTCGCCTGACGCCACTCCCTACTACCCCGCTTCCCTTGGTCGCTCGAAGTTTCAGCGTTGGCTCGACTCCCCCACCTCGGAGACCGGCAGGACCCTAGATCTGCAGCCTTCCCGGCCGTCCTACCGGGATGTGGTGGCTGGGCCGGCTCCGGAGCGGATCTTGAGGCGGCCGCGGTCTGCTGCGACCACACCAGCACAGCTACCTCGCGTAAGGCTGCGCTCTGAGATCCGCAGGATCCCAGATGCAGCGCCGGACGCGGATGGATGGCGCCTGGTGGTGAGTCGGCGCAACCGCAGGCGCCAGCGAAGCTCCCTCCAACGGGCTTCTCGACCCTCCTTCCCACCGGAGTTCCAGGGAAGATGCTTCAACTGCCTCGGAAGAGGACACCTACGGCGTTCCTGCAGGGAGCCGACCAAGTGCCTCCGATGTAAGAGGACGGGTCACCGGTCCTTTGAATGCCAAGGGAAGGATCGTCGCCGTTTCGGAGAGCCCACCAAGGTGACAGCCCAACCTGATCTACGCCTACGCGTTGTAGCCGGCGGGCCCTCGGCCTCCGGCTCTGCTGCGGCTGGAGATGCTGGTTCCCACTCTCGGGGGCAACACCGGCCACGCTCTAAAGGAAGGAGACGCAGGGGATGTCGGGGCGGCGGACGGCGCAAGCAAAGCTCGGATGCTGATCAGCTGCGCAGGTCCCCCTCACCCCCTCGCCCTCACCGGCGGTCTGCCGACATGACGACCCGGAAATCTGCTACATTGACCGTGCGAGGACACGGACCAGTTGGAGGCCGAGTTTGAGTACCTCGGAATACTGATCCAGATCTCCGGAACAAGGCCGCCGGTAACGCCGGAGCAAGCCCGTGCTGCTATCGCCGAGCAGTGCGGCATACCCCTGGATGACAGGCTGAAGATTCACCGCGCCATGCCGCCTTATGATTTTCTGCTCGTCACCCCCAACCATGGGGCTTTCCTCTCGGTCGTTGGCGGGCGACCGCACCATTCGCACTCCAGATTTCACTCTCTCGGTTCGTGCCCGGCACCGATTGGCATATGCCGATCATGCGGCTCGTACCATAAGGTGCAGATTGACATTGAGGGCATACCGCCGCACGTCCGGGACCGTTCAACGGCGGCCGCGCTTCTCCGCCCCTTCTGCTCCATAGATTTCGTCCACCCGGACACCGCGTTGAGGCGGGATCTCTCCACCTTTAGTCTCACGGCTTGGACGACCAGGCCGGAGCGCATACCGGAAAGCCGAATCCTTGCGGTACCGGAGCCAGAATAGCTTGATGATCTGCTCTCACCGTTCGGGCGCGTGCTAAAGTATCCGGTCAGCCTTCGTGTGCGGCGCCTGCCGATGAGGCTGCCGCCGGATTCTCCGCCCCCTCACCGCCGCCCACACCACCCGCCACGGACTCAAGTGAAGAAGGCTCCTCGGAAAGGGACCCCAAGCGCTCCCGACATCGTCGCCACCGCCGGAGTGCTGGCAAGGCGAAAAGAGAGTCAACGCCGGTGTTGGATGTTGACCCACGGGAGCAAACACAGGCCTTTGGGTGGGACCGCCGGAGGGCCCGAAGAGCGGGTAGTCAATCCCCAACCACCCCCGACGTGGCCTTCAAGGAGATCCTGGAGGAAGGCAATAAAGACCCTGTCTCGTGGACAGCAACTTGGTCACACCTTGCGGTGGGCGCCCCAACGGTCGGAAGATAATCGTCCCCGTGATTCAGACCTCTTCGGCATGTGTCTAGAAGAGACACGGGAGCTCGGCGGGATCCAATGCTACTAGACCCAGTAGTCCTAAGGATGCCGGAAGACGTACACTCCCCCGGTCTCCATGGGGGCCCGGCACTTCACACCCCTGGGCTGCCAACGATCACCGGCATGGTCCTGCCGACGTGGAAGAGGTCACCGCAGATCATTGTAGCCCGGAGGAAGACCAAGCTGATTCCGGGACACCGCTTAGGCCGGAACATCTTGATACAATGCCTGCTCTACGACCGGAGGCACAACAGTTCATCCAAGAAATCTCCGATAAGGCACAAGACGTGCCGTCCCTAGTGATACCTCCTAGTCAACCACGACAGATCCGCTCACTGGGTTCAAAGACCCCGCTGCGACGTAGCCATCGCATTGCACACTCGAGCATGGCAGGCACGACGGTAGACCGAGCTCAAACGGTGCTTATGAAGAAACTAGGACTGCTCTCACACCAACAGCAATTGTCCCAACAAGCTCGTCATGCGTATGCCCAGCTCTTTGAGCACCCATTATCTCAGCCGCAGCTCTCCGCCCTAGCTGCAATCTTCGGATGGGTGGTTCCGGAGGGACTTGAAGCTCCAGCGCCGGAGCTACTGGTCCATTAGGAAGGGAGTCTTTGCGCACTAAGCGCTGGTTGTTCTACTTTCCTGAATGGCTTTGTCAACTGTCCTCATTTGGAACGTCCGCGGGTTAAACAGGAAGGCCCATCGGGACAATGTGCGCCAACTCATTAGCGCTACAAATCCGCAGATTGTTTGCCTCCAGGAAACGAAGGTCCAAAATATGACCTCCCGTATTTTGCTGTCGACGCTTGGCGCGGACTTGGACCAACATGTCCTGCTGCTGGCGGAGGGCACTAGGGGGAGTGATGGTGGCATGGCAAGGTGGCTCCTGCCAGGCTATCACTACCAGAATTGATGTTTTCTCGGTGTCGATCCTCTTTCAAAACAACGACGGCCACCAATGGTGGCTCACCTCTGTCTACGGTCCTCAAACCGACCTGTTGAAAATCGCGTTCCTGGCCGAGCTCCGCGATGTACGGGCAGCCTGCCCAGGACCCTGGATGGTTGCCGGAGATTTTAATCTAATTTACCGTGCGGCTGACAAGAGCAATCCGAATGTGGATAGAGCAATGATGGGGCGCTTCCGGCGTTTGCTGAATGACCTGGAGCTACAGGAAAGCGAGCTTCCGGGACGTCGATTTACATGGTCCAATGAGAGGGCCTCGCCAACCCTAGTGCGACTAGACCGGGTATTCTACACAGAAAGTTGGGAAACCTTATTCCCGGTTCATCTCCTAAAGAGCACGACAGCTGGAATCTCGGATCACTGTCCTCCGGTGCTTTCTCTAACCAGCAATCCGAGGGGTAAAAGGAGATTTCATTTCGAGCAGTTTTGGCCAACACTAGAGGGATTTCAGGAAACCGTCCAGCGCGCATGGTCCTCCGGTGCTGCCACAGGATGCCCCGTCGAGCGCCTGGATGCCAAGCTACGAGCTACTGCTAGAGCGCTGCAATCCTGGAGCCGGAAGAAGACGGGTAATGTCGCATCCCGGATAGATCAAGCCCGAGAGCTACTACACCGACTAGAAATGGCCCGGGACCGACGACAGCTTAGTGATGGGGAGACTTGGGTGCGGAACCGCCTGAAACAACATTCTCTGGCCTTGGCGTCCCTTCACCGGACAATTATAAGAGCTCGGTCTCGCCTCGACCGGCTAGCCGAGGGAGACGCAAATACCGCGTTCTTCCACGCGCATGCCCGATACAGAAAACGGAAGAACTACATCCCTAAGATCCAAGTGGATGATCGAGTTTTGACTGAACACGAGGACATGGAGGACGCGATCCGGAACTACTACTCGGGACTTCGGGCACAGCCAAACTTCGGTCTGCCACACTTAACCTCCTGAACTTCTACCAGGAGCCGCATGATCTCGGTATGCTAGACGCCCCTATCTCGGAGCAGGAGGTGTGGAGGATCATCAAGGAATTACCTCCGGATAAGGCACCGGGGCCGGATGGATTTACAGGACGCTTCTACAAATCCTGCTGGCCCATCATTAAACAAGACATAATGGAAGTCATTGGGGCCGTTCACGGTGGAGACTATCGAAAGCTACACCTCCTAAACACGGCTTACATGGTGCTTATTCCCAAGAAGGAGGACCCAAGCGGAGTGGGAGATTATCGCCCGATCAGCCTAGTGCATAGTATTGTGAAGTTGATTACGAAAATCAGGGCAACAAGATTGGCGCCCAAGCTTGGCGATATGGTCTCTTCAACCCAAAGTGCCTTCATAAAGGGACGGCACATACAGGATAACTTCCTTCTAGTCCAGCACATGGCGAAGTTCCTCAACAAGCAGCGGGCACCCAGATTGCTAATCAAACTGGACATAACCAAGGCCTTTGATTCGGTTTCGTGGCCCTTCTTGCTGGAGGTCCTAACGCATCCGGGATTCGGACACCGGTGGCGGCAGCTTGTGTGTAGTCTCCTTTCCACTTCTTCAACCCGGGTACTCCTCAATGGACATCCCGGACCACCGATCAGGCATCGCCAAGGCCTCCGGCAAGGGGATCCCCTATCTCCAATGCTTTTCATAATTGCGATTGACGTACTCAGCAGTATCATTTCCAAGGCGGAAGAAAGGCAGCTTCTGTCCCCTTTAGCACCAAGACCAATTCGCCACCGTATCTCTATTTATGCGGATGATGTGGTCATCTTCACAACACCAAAGGACCAGGACCTTCTCCTCATTAAAGAACTCCTACGGCTGTTTGGCGGGGCGTCAGGACTACACGCAAACATGGGCAAGTCAGCCGTCCTACCCATCCAGTGTAGCGAAGTCGAAGCTCACACAGCACAATCTGCGCTCCAGTGTCAGCGCGCGTCCTTCCCCTGCAAGTATTTGGGCCTCCCGCTCTCTCTACACCGCCTCACGAGACATGATCTACAACCCATCCTGGACAAGATCGGGGACCGGCTGCCGGGATGGAAAGCTGCGCTTATGCAGAAATCAGGTCGCCTAATTCTGATGAAGGCTGTCCTAACAGCCATCCCCATCTACCTGCTCATTGCTCTTGACGTTCCCAAGTGGTTCATAAAGGCGGTTGACAAATGGAGAAGAGGGTTCTTGTGGCGTGGACGAAAAGACATCCAAGGGGGCACTGCCCGGTGGCCTGGCAAAGGGTCACCCGGCCTTTGCACCTCGGAGGCCTTGGGGTGCACGATCTGCAAGCCATGTCGTGGGCCCTCCGAATGCGGTGGTTATGGCTTGAAAAGACCCAGCCTGATAGGCCCTGGAACCTGTCAAGAATCCAAGCCCCCAAGCCGGTGCAAGCGCTATTTCGGATATCGGTGGCGACGATGGTAGGAGACGGTCGGAACACACTTTTCTGGAGTGACAGGTGGCTGCACGGCCAAGCAATAGCGGAGCTCGCCCCTGATCTCATGCCCTTCGTGCGTCGCCGGGGATGGCGAACACGGTCGGTGCGGGACGCGCTGGATGGCAACTCCTGGCACCAAGACATTATTGGAGGTTTACCTGTCCTGGCAACATGGCAACTCCTGCAACTGGCGGATCTCGTCAATCAAACAGCTCTGGACTCGGATCAGCCAGATCATCATCTATGGCTACCATCGTCCTCAGGCGAATTCACCTCAAGATCAGCCTACGAACGCCTCTTTGTCGGAGGAGTTGAGTTTGAGCCGTTCAAACGATTATGGCGCTCCTGGGCTCCCCTCCGGGCAAAAATCTTCATCTGGCTAGCATCCTGGAACCGTTGTTGGACTGCAGATCGACTGAAGCGACGTGGACTGCCACACCCGGATTCATGCCCGTTCTGTGACCAGGCGGAAGAAACGATTGATCATCTCATAACAGGTTGTGTATTCTCGCGGCAAATCTGGTTCTACGCTCTTCAATGGATTGGCAAGAGCATGCTTGCGCCACAAACCCCACAGGAGAGTTTCCACCATTGGTGGCGAAGAGCGAGCTGCAGAACTGGAAAGGAAGATCGCAAGGGCTTCAACACCATGACCATCCTCATTGCATGGCAATTGTGGAAGTTCCGCAACCGGGTGGTATTCGATGGAGTTGCCCCGACAACTGGCCACCTTCTACTCGAGATCAAGGAGGAGGCACGGGCTTGGTCATCGGCCGGGGCTAAGCACCTACGACGCCTTTTGGACGCGGGATGCTAGCAGGGGGTGTATGGCGGCTACCGTGTGTGTGTTCTTTTGTTGTTTCTTCCTCATACTGGTGATTAGTTTGTTCTGTTAGGTGCTACTTTTGGTTCGGATTTCTCTTCTTAATAAAGAAGACACGCAGCTCTCCTGCGTGTTCGCGAAAAAAAATATCAGGTACGCGACGCCCCACACCTCACAGACAAACTTGCAGTTGGTGTACAGGTCCACGCGCAATGCCCGGCCAGCACATATACACCATGATCTGCACGCTCTGGAGACAAGGCTCTCACGCGTCGAGTTCCACCACGTCGTCACCAGGCATCGCTCTGCCATACGGTCCATAGGAACGGGTGGCCGCGCGCTCCTGGCGAGTTCCCACGCGAACACGGCCTGGCTGCCGAAGTTGACTTACTACGCCATGGAGCCTTGCTCTTGCGTGTCCAGCCACGGGAAGGGAGGAACAAGTTTCTAAAATGTGGACATATCTTTGATCTCACAATTGGTGGAAATGTACTTGCCTCATGTCTACTTTTGACTCATTCAACCCCTACTGCCGACATACCTTGGTAAATTCATTTAATAGCTCTGCATATCAGTCAACTGTTAAGCAACTTCAACTTCGAAGTCAACTCCAAACATGTGGCAATATGCCAATTGCGAAGTATATGTCCACATGTAATAATATGTACAAAACTAGGACTCCTACATATGTGGTTTCGTTTGGTTGACGCATATAAATAGCACCAAACAGTCCATCATAGACTCACCGATTGAGCTACCTTCCAATATATCCCCAGAAGCATAGTAGCATCTGATATTCTGATCTTATTTTTGTTAACTTGTCTTCGTCACAATCTTCCTATCTAGCTCACTACTACCATGGCTTCCACTGATGCTGCCGCTCTAAAGGGAGCCTTGGTCGTCGCCATGTGCGTCGTGCTGCTCCATTCTTCAATGGGGCAGGAGCCAAATGCTTTACCCGCTCCGCCATCTCATTGTGGAAATTCCTGCATGTCTAGTTGCACCGAGAAGTGCCAACCCATAGCCGTTGCTGAAGTGGGCCAGTGCAAGACCACGGCCGAGCTCTATGATGACTGCTTTAAGGGTTGTACTAGTGGTTGTCAGGGAAACTCTCATCCTCGTGGTTCCTGCGAAATGGGTTCGTCGTGTGCCCCTAGTAGCTGCGGCAACCGCTGTGGCCGTGATTGCTGCAGAAACTGCACTGCCACTGCCACTGCTGATCCAGATCAATTCATCAAATGCAAGTCGTCCCAGGCCATGGTCTTGATGCCCTGCATGTCATCCTGCATGAACGATTGCACCAGCAACTGCTTCAACGGAGGATCAGTTCCACCTGCGTCTTAAGGTGCACACCGTCATGTTTCTTGCGAATGAGTGGTTCGAATGCTGGATCTGTTTGTATGTGATTTGTTTTCCCGGTTCCACGCCAATAATTGTGATTTTGTTATGTTATAATCTAGTCCGAGTCCGACATACCTATAGGTCTTGGTGTGTCCGTAGTCGAGTATGCTTGTGTTGCTGTTCACATCGACATGTTTTCTGTCCGGTTGAGAGCTCTTGACAAAAAAAAAAAGCTCTCTATATGCTCTCAGCAGAGTCAAGGAAATACTCATTTTTGTTATGAAAATCATAACATGTTTCATTTTTAAAAGAAATAACATGTTCCATGTGTTGTTAAGATGGGGATCACAGGCACAAGCAAGTGTGCAGAGGTGTGGCAGATGCACATCGCAAGGAGAAGCAATGACATCATCGAATGGTGGTAATGAGATCACGTGGAAAGAGACAACAACTAAAGATAACTAGAGAAGAAAAGCATCCACATTTATCCTCAAAGTCTAAACTATGAAATGGGAAAGCTAAATTATCAACCGCTGCACTTAAAAAAACATGAAACAAAAAAGATCCTATATCATATACATACTTTTAAGAGAAAAAAAAACATTTGACAATGGCACAAGTATTAAGTACAAGTCCACTCAATGTATCCTTTAGGAGAGCATCAGTAGATGATAACCTCAAATGTTTCCATTGCCGCATCGGTAGTCTTTCTCAACCTAAATGGAGGTAAAGATATCTTTAAGTGGGAGCTAAACAGGAACCGATCTTTTACGGTTCGTCGATCCATGGTATATGATCCAAGAGGGAGTGGACGTTTCCACCAAAAGCCCACTTTGGAAAACTAAAGTACCATTAAAAATTAGAATCTTTCTTTGGTATCTACAAAAAGGGGTGACTCTCAGTAAGGATAACCTCGCAAAGAGCAATTGGCAAGGAAACACTAGTTGTTATAGTTGTAGTTGTTTAGAAACTATACAACATCTTTTCTTTGATTGTCACTTCTCTAGATTCATTTGGAACACTGTGCATATCACCTTTGGAATTCAACTACTAGATAGTATCTCACATATGTTGGCTCTTGGCTTAATGGTATCCCAGCTAAAACAAAAAACCAAATTTTATTAGGTGCTGCAGGTCTATGTTGGGCTATTTGGTTGAATAGAAATGATATGGTGTTCAATAATAATCAATCAAACTCCTTTTTGCAGGTGATTTTTAGGGCAACTCATTGGATCGGGTGGTGGTTTCTGCTTCTTAAGGAGGAAGAGTGCTCAAAAGTAAATGATGGGTATAGATTTTTGGAGACTGTCATTATGGAAGTGTGGCTGGAATTTCAGACAAAGGATTTGAGTTTAGCTACTGGTTCCTCAATTTCTTTGTGTTATCGTGTGGACTTATAGTCATGTGGATGTGTTATGATTGATCCTAAGAGCTCTTTAAACCTGTTTTCTTTCGTTCATAGTATGGTCGAGCCTAAGAGCTCAGTTTTGTATCAAACGGCTTTGTACAATTCCCCGGAATTGTAGCGGCTGGAATTATTCCATTATCTAAAAAAATCTGCCTATTATTTATTTATTTTAGGACCTCCACCCGAGCCTTCCAACTCGCTGCATTCCTCCGCATCACCTCATTGACACGTTTAAGCTACTTGCAGTTGGTGTACTGGTCCGCAATGCTCGGCCAGCACACCAAGATCTGCACGCCAGCGGTGAGGCTATCGCAAATTGAGTTCCACCACCTCGTCACCAGAGATACCGCTCTCAGCGAGTTTTCCATACGAACTCGTCTAGCTCCTTCGGCTTGCCCGGGTACCATTCAGTCGAACGACTGCACATTCCCAAGCACGTAGTGCCCACCGAACTTGCAATTCGTGTCCTGGCAATGTCCAAAAAGACCAGATGCCAGGCCGTTTCCATGCGAACCGATGTACCCAACCACTGCCACCCCTTATCTCTGCCGAAGTTCACTGTAAACCACGGAGCCTTGCTCTTGCCGTACGTCTAGCGTGTCAAGCCACACGAAGGAAGGAAGAGGTTTTTAAAAGGTGTACAGATATCTTTCATCGCACAACTGGAGGAAATGTACTTGCCTCCATGCCCTCATGTCTACTTTTTGACTCGTTCAACCCTCTACTGCCGACATACGGTAAATTCATTAAATAACTCTGCGTATCAGTCAACTGGAAGCTACTTCTACTTCGAAGTCAACTCCAAACATGTGGCAATATGCCATTTTCGAAGTCTCAACATGTATAATAATCTGTAAAAACTAGGACCCCTACGTATGTGGTTTCCTTGGGTTGATGCATATAAATAGCACCAAACAGTCCATCACACACTCATCGATTGAGCTGCCTCCCTATCTCCAGTGCATAGTAGCATCTGATCTTCTGTTCTTCTCTTTGCTCACTTGTCTTCATCACAATCTTGCTAGCTCACCAGTGCTACCATGGTTTCCACTAATGCTGCCGCTCTTAAGGCAGCCTTGGCCATCACCGTGTATGTCGTGCTGCTCCATTCTTCAATGGGGCAGGAGCCATATCCTTCATCGGCTCCGCCACCTGATTGTGGAAATTCCTGCATGTCTAGTTGCACGGATAGGTGCCAACCCATATCCGTTGCTAAAGTCGGCCAGTGCAAGACCACGGCTGAGCTCTATGACGATTGCTTTAAGGATTGTGCTAGTGGTTGCCAGGGAAACTCTCATCCTCGTGGTTCCTGCAACATGGATTCTTCGTGTTCCCCTAGTACCTGCGGCAGTCGCTGTGGCCGTGATTGCTGCAGAAACTGCACTGCCACTGCCACTGCTGATCCAGATCAATTCATCAAATGCAAGTCGTCCCAGGCCATGGTCATGATTCCCTGCATGTCATCCTGCATGAACGATTGCACCAGCAACTGCCTCAACGGAGGATCAGTTCCACCTGCGTCTTAAAGTGCACGCCGTCGTGTTTCCTGGGCCATTTGTGAACGTGTGGCTCGAATGCTGGATCAGTATGTCTGTGTTTTGTTTTCCGGGTTCCACCAATAATTGTGATTTTGTTATGTTATAATCTAGTCCGAGTCCGACACATCTAGGTATTGGTGTGTCCATAGTCGAATCTGCTGGTGTTGCTGTTCACATCTACATGATTTCTGTTCGGTTGAGAACTCTTGACAAAATAAAAACAAGCTCTATATGCTCTCACCAGTGTCAAGGAATAAAAATCATTTTTGTATACCTCCAACGACCGAACAGTGGATGCAATCCCATGTATTATCTGTTGGTGTGTGAAAGTAATCAATGCTCGCATGATATGATAGCCTAAGTGAGGGAAGGCGCGAATTACGCTTTCTAATAAAATAGTTATCTTATTTTTCGAACTGTTGCACAAAGATAAACTGTATCACTCAATCTAGGTGTGCAATTATGGTTTGCACTAAGTGTTTGCACCCAGCCACAAATTGTTTTGCATCCTAGAGCCAATCCTATCAGGATTCTACTGTAATAAGAATATAAAGGCACACAAATGGCAAGTACGAAATGCAGAAACATAAAGGAGTGGGTTAGGAGGACTAGTCTATCAGCCCATGCAGCTGCACGGCTAGAAAATTGTGAAAGATATTGAACCATTAAAATTTAAAGTAAAATATTAGGCATTTAAAACTAAGGTAAAAATGCAGGGTTTTAAATTAATTTTTTCATCCTATAATGAAAATTACTTATATCTTTACTATCTAGGGACAACATATATTTGTTTAAAAATTATTTTTTGCTTGCAATTTTAAAAAGTGCTAAGCAAAGATAATTCATTTTCAAATATTTATAACTAATTTAAATAATCATTTTATTTAAACCATATGTTTCTTTCATATTTTGAACTTGGAATCCATATTTTAGCTTTACCTTTATTTCAACACATTATTTTTATATATATGCCCTCTAATCATCTAGCTACATCCAACTATAGTAAAATGTCCTTCCACTGGCTAATTCGACTCACTCCCTCCCTACCGATGGCCAAAAACTATTATTTTTGAGACAATATTTTGATAAATTAAGATCCAATGACCACATGTTAGATTTACCTCTTGGAAAGTTTGGCACCACGGCCGGGTGCACTTGGGCCCAAGGATACCTCTATCAATCAAATCTAGATGTCGGGCCATGGCCAAAATTTACCTCTAGAGCAAGAGACAATTGCCAAGCGTGTTATTCTTGGAGAGCAGCTTGATGATGTACCTAACATGGTGACAGGTCGATAAGGAAACCAAGGTCACATCCATGTCAGCCTCATCGAGGAGGAGTTGAACTTCTTGCAGATGAACATGTCTCATCGGGATCAAGGAAAAATTGCCGAGGATGGTGACAAGGTAAGGATGAGGTGTTTGGCAACTTTTCCTGCTGCTGGAGGAGTCAAGACATGATATATCCTTGCTATCTTTTCTAGACCGGATTCATTGTGAATTTTAGAACATTTTCAAGAGATTGTGGTGTCTACAATCTCTAGGTATATAGAGTTTGGAGTCTATGATCTATCGGCCAAGATTTTTCAAGCAATAGAATGAATGGTCAGATGTTTTACTTTTTTGTGCGAATTTCTAGGATTTTCCTCCGGATAATATGAAGGTCTCAAAAGGAGCCTCCAATTAGTATTTATAAGATGCAAATTTGGTAGGAGGATTTTTATCATGTGGTTCGGTTGGCACCAAGCCAAGCCTACTTCACATCGGAGCGCCACAGAGGATATGATTCTGGTTGCCAAGTCTTGCTTCCTAGTCAAGGCCTTAACCTTGCCAGTCACTACAAAAGCTCCTCAAGAAGGATGACGACCAAGTCACTAATTATGACAAGTCTTGCATCCCTGGGCAGTTCATGAACGTGTGGCTCGAATGCTAGATCTGTATATGTGTGTTGTGTTTCCTGATTCCACCAATAATTGTGATAAAAGTCAGGGCAATGTTGGTTGACATTCAATCTTATGGTCTTATCTTAAATAAAAATATTGGTTGACTTTCATGTGCAAAGTCAGTGGTGATGGCAGAGAGTTGTCGTAGTAGATTTTTCTAGAAAGAATATTTGTGATATATTCGCATAGCCATGTTATCTAGCGGATAATTAAGTTCTAGGGTTCCAACTGAAGGGATTAGAGATCTGCATTGCCTTTTTATGGATCAACATGTTCCTAGTATCTGGAAATTATATCTTGAAGTTATAACGAAGGGTCATCATATCTTGCAAGCACTACAAAATCTAGCTAGGTTTGCCTATACAATTCGAGGTCAATAACAAACACTAAACATTTCCACAGATGCACATCTGGATGCACATCTGGATACATCTTTGCAATTTTCTGTAACATCAATGAATTGAGCGCTAGATGATCAAACCTCCAATAGGATTACATCTTTAGATGCAATATGTAGAGAGTCTATTAACTCTTTTCTTTGGATAAAAAGAAATTTATAAAAATAAGTGAATATTTACTTAACCAATGATAAAATTAACTAACTAATGTTAGTGCTGACGTGTGTATTTAGGTGCAAATTTGTTAGAACACGGTTTTCCACAAGTAAACTCTATATGTGGTTTATATATATATTGCATATGATGTGTCCGAACAATATGCATGACACTGCAATTTACGGCCTATATATGAGTCTAATGTGCGCCAATATAGCCTACCTTCAATTAATGGCTGATGAAATCAAAATTATGGGTTCACTTATATGTACATGGTATCGACACACGATTAGTGGTCTGCAGATACTTTAGGTCAGTCTGGGATGCTTTATGTAATAGAAGATCAATCGAGAAAGATACACATGACTTATATTGGTTTAGGCCTCCCGAAGGTTATTAACCATACGTCGAATAACCAAGATTTGCCTCGTAAGAGTCTTGTGCAGATTGTGCACTCCCCTCCCGTGGGGAGATGAGAGTGTTATGCCCTGTACAAGCTAGAATATGGTCCAAACTAGTCTATCTAAAATTGGCCCCGTATCCGATAAAGTATCTCTCATTGGCGGCGTCCATGTCATGTATGCTCAGTATCCCAAAATTTTGTGGCGAGAGATCATGGTGCTTTATTGATTCTATTTACATTTTTGCTTTCCAAATAAATGACATTTGGGAAATGTATGTGACGCTGTAAAAGGGATGGAGCAAAAGATTGTTTGAGCGATTAAGGGAGGAAGAAGGTTCCAGTGCTTCTGCATTGTTAAAAAAACTTTCCTGTGCAGTCAGTTAATGTGCTTTGAATGAACAATTATACAAAATTGTATTGATATGCAGAGAATAGGTCGCCATGTACCATGTGCTTCATCTCTACTCTTGACTTGTTCAACCTCCACTGCTAGTAAACCATTCTAATATTTATTGAATAGCACTGAATGTCAGTGAATTTTAAGATACATCAACTTCTGAAAATAACCTCCAAACATGTGGCAAAGATGCCATTTGTGAAGCCTCAACTTTGTAATTATCTATATTATTATTTTGCAACATGCAGTGTGCAGAAGTTGACTGGAAACATATGAATAAAATTCTAATTTCATATATAAACCACTGAAAGATTTAAAACATTGCCCGAGCTCACATGAAGTTTTATATATGTAAACTTTTCCATTGCTATTCTCTGGTTTTCGCATTCGAGATGATCTGCACTAGATTTTTAACTGAAGAATTTGATCAGCATTTCCTTGTCATGGATCATCATTCTATATATTATTTTGTAGTACCTGGTGGAATTAACTCCTGGAGATTATAAGGAAGGGCTGTCATACTCCGAGGCACTACAAAACCTATTGTTGTTTATATAATTTGAGGTCCATGACAAATAAAAAGCAAGAGCACAAATGTTTGTAGCGTTCTGCAATAAACATACTGAAACTGTTTCTTTGGCTTAAAATGCGTTTTCACATCAGTGAAATTTGAATAATGATACATTTTCCGATCTTCACGCTGTCCGCATGTAGCTTGCTTATGTGTCATTTGTTGCATGGTTTTTAGAAATATAGTTTTGGACTAGTAAACTTCATATGCGTTTTACAGGATGCTCCAAAACCTTTTGACACAACATGTTCCGGCCTAGTGTATGATGTGAGCCAACGTCCCCTGTATGCAAGGTACATAATTCTATTTCTATATCTGGTTTATTTAAAGAACTTAATCAACACTTTGAAAATTTATTGAAAGAATGGGACACGACAAAAAAATGTAGAGGAAGCAAGGGATGAAGAACGTTTTAGCGCAGGGTAGTGACTTGTGTAGTATTGGTCGCACTTAAAATGTCCTTGCTCATATTCTTTGATTGCACAACTGTAGAAATTTTATTTTTATGCAGAGAAACTGTCACCAAGTTATCCATGTCTACTCTTGACTCGTTCAACCTCTACTGCCGACCAATCTTCTTAAAATGTCCTTGCTCATATTCTTTGATTGCACAACTGTAGAAATTTTATTTTTATGCAGAGAAACGGTCACCAAGTTATCCATGTCTACTCTTGACTCGTTCAACCTCTACTGCCGACCAATCTTAGTAATATATATTCATTGAACTGCTGTACATATCAGTGAATTTGAAGGTACTTTATTAACTTCTGAAGTCAACTCCAAACATGTAGCAAGATGCCACTTGTGAAATACCAGGGCTCCTGAGGGAGTAGCTTTCAGTGGAGTGGTGTCTATTTATAGTTTGGAATAGTCATACAGTCACAGATAGAATTGCCTCTGATCACTATATCCACTGCATTGTAGCATCCAACCTCCTGTTCTTCTCTTTGTTTCATTCTCTTCATCACAAGCTTTGCGAGCTCACTGCTAACATGGCTTCCTATCTTAAAGGAGCCTTGGTCATGGCAATGTGCATCCTGCTACTCCATTCCTCTATGGGGCAGCAGCGAGATTATGTACTAGCGCCACCATCGCCTCCAGATTGTGGAAATACCTGCTTCTCTAGTTGCTCCCAGAGGTGCCAAGAGCAATCCATCTCAGAGCACAGCAAGTGCAAGACCATTCCCGAGTTCTATGAAGATTGCTTTAAGGGATGCACTAGTGGCTGCAAAGGCAACTCCTGCGCCCATCGTTCCTGTGACATGGGTTCATGTTCCTCAGGTAGCTGCGGCAACCCCTGTGCCCGTGGTTGCTGTAAAAACTGCACTGATAGTGCTCCCAGTGAGTATGCCAAATGCATGTCCTCCCGGGACATGGACATGGTACAATGTATGTCCTCCTGCATGCCTGAATGCACTAACAACTGCTTCAATGGATTCGTTCCACGTTCACGCTAAGATGCACACCACTGCATGCCCTAGATGAACGTGTGTGTCTCAAATGCTTTGTCCACAAGCATATGTTGTGTTCCAATTTCCCAGTTCAAAGAATTGTGATTCTGTTGTATTAATATAGTCCAAGCTTAGTATCTTGGTGTTGGTGCGTGTCTTTCGAATCTGAATGTAGTATGGTTCACATCTACAATGTTATTGTTTGGTTGTAAGCTCTTGATTAAATAAAACAAGTCCTCTATGTTGTGGGCATTATCATAAAAGAACCGGCTGATGATGAACAAAGGTATATATTTTCAGCTGCTTTATAAGTGTGTCCAATGGTGCTGGCTGGTGATAAGTAGGAATTTTTGTAATAAGCCCTAGACAAAATAAAACAATATGATGATTTTGTTCTCTGTTGTGTTACAGAAATATTTGTATGTTCATTCAGCGATCAGCGTGTGAAGTTGTCGATACATTCCTTCGATCATGTGATCGGAAGTGATCACAGTACAATCAATAATAATCATCATTTGAACTAGTAAACATTATGATTCAACTTAAGGAAATCACTATATCGGTTTTTAGACATCAACCTGCTATAGACAAGCACCAGTTTGTAGATCCAAGAAAGGAGGAGTAGCACTAGTATTCATTTTGAAACAAATAGTACTATTCAAATAGCTAATGTGTCGACACAAGATTGTGTCCTACCCACATAATACTCAATGTGTGCTTGTGGCATGCACAGGCATGTTAACAAAGGACTTGAGAAACTGATGAACCCCACATACGGGAGGGACCCCGTCAGGGTGAGGCAAATTCAAGATGCAAGCTAATTCTACACTTTTCAGCAAAAGCCAAAGTGCAAGCTAATTTCCTTCCAAGATAAGTAATACTCCTTTTCAAACAAACCAAAAGCAATAACATCATTATCATGAAGCGAAGTTCAAAGGAACTGCAAGATGAGTAGGCAAGATCCACCTTCATGAGCATAGGTAAAATCAGTCCATCCAATAAGACATTGTTCAGCATGTATAAGAAGAAGAGTTGTATGCGCAAGTTGTGCATTTACATCAATCTTTGAGTAGCCAGACCAGCTATCAAGGCGAATTACATAAGGGATTACTTGCAGTATTGAAATACACCAAAACACATTGATCTTTTTGGCTGCCGCCATGACCCAATTTTTGGGTTCATCCTGTATTTTTTGGCTCCCACCATGACCCAATTTTTTGCTTCATCATGTATTTTATTCTGTTGCTTGCCCGTGCATGATGAAAACCCAGTTGTTTCTTTCTCTCCATATTGTTCAGATTGTTAGGTGTGTTAACGAGTTGAAGTCTTTGGTGTGGAACCAGCAGATTAGTTATGTGATCCAGGCCATGATGTTGTCTTGGATATTTCAGTTACGTGGGTGAATGGCAGTTTTGAGTAACCAATTGGCCACCGGTTCCCATAGTTTCCTAGATTCAGGACATTAAACGAAGAGATGGAGAGAGGTGTATCTAGGTTTCTCAAGCAAAATTGGCAAAAAAAATAGTTGTTCGGCCATCCTTTACGTTGGAGTCGATTGGCTGTCCAGATACAGTGGAGCATCAGCCAGATAAAGATTTTGAAGCACAGTGGCACCTAAACGGCCCAAATCTCTGGGAAGGGGGCTTCATCCTATGGTGAATTACATTTTGTATGCAGATTTTGCCATGTATACACACCGCTTGCTATCCGAGTCTAGGTGATTTCGTCATCCTGGTCTGCACATAGGTCAATAGAAGCAGACTCAATTAGCATCCATAGCCTGAGATAATTATGCAACACCTCTACATTCAGGTCATATGCAATGTCACGTATCCACATCTCACTTATTAGGACACTCTGAACCGTTCGGTTTTTAAGTTGACTATGCTGGAACGAACAGTAATTAAAAAACACTGTCGAGGCTGCTCCTTGTAACCAACTCGAGTTCCAAAAGTTTTCCTTTTATCGTTACTTTCTTTGCTGCCCAAAAAACGCTTTGTCCACTCATCAGTTGGCAAGACGACGATTCCATTCCACGGCCGATGTGGTTCTGTCCACTCATACCACAACCAATCGGAGGGCTCACCCAAAACCCTCTAGTTATGAATTTCATGTCTACCTAATAAGATATAGAAAATTGTTTATTTTTCATACTTTCAGAGTTAAAACCAGTTTTTGCATGACCCATAGCCTTGGGTAACGGCTCTTTGTTCTACTACGGAGCTTAGCTACCTATAGCGCTTTGACCACGCTGAGGAGGTTCTCATAGGATGAGCCCCCGGGGCAGGCTGCTGCCTCCGCCTCAGCCTTCCACCTCGCCGCGCTGGCCCGCATCTCCTCGCTTGCCATCACCTTTTTAACAAGCTGGGCAACCTGGTCCCGCCTCACCACGGCGTCCATCCGCACGCCGACGCCCCACACCTCACAGACATACTTGGCGTTGGTGTACTGGTCCGCAAAGCCCGGCCAGCACACCATCGGCACGCCGGCGGCCAGGCTCTCGCAGGTGGAGTTCCACCCGTTGTGCGTCAGGAAGCAGCCCACGCCGGGGTGCCGCAGCACCTCCTCCTGCGGGCACCACGTTGTAATCGAGGCACCGCCCCGCCACCGTCTCCGCCGCGAAGGCCGGTGGCAATGTTTCCAGGACAGCGTCGTCCCGGACGGTCCACAGGAACGGGTGGCCGCTCCCCGCGAGGCCCCACGCGAACTCGGCCAGCTCCTCCGGTGACACCACCGTGTGGCTGCCGAAGTTGACGTACGCCACGGAGCCGTGCTCTTGCGTGTCCAGCCAGGTGAGGCACCCGGTGTCCTGCTTCCACAGGCTGAGGCCGCCGATCGTGTCGCCGCCGTCGAGTTCGTGGGAGCGGAGGAGCGAGCCGAGGGGACCGGTAGTGTAGATGCGTGGGAACATGGCGCGGAGGGCGGCGAGGACGTCGGCGTCAAGGTCCTCGAAGGTGTTGAGGATGAGGGCGCCGGCCTTGGTGCAGTTGGCCGGCTCCGTCTCGCTCAACCGGAGGCCGGTGTCGTCCGGGTCGGTCGTGCGGACGAAGCTCGAGACGTCGCCGAGGCTGATCGGCGGCATGCCGGGGAACCAGTCGATGATCGTCGTGTCCAGGTAGCCGTTCGTCAGGTAGCTCTCATCTGCACAACACCGCGATTGAATGATTGATACGCCGTCATCTTCCAAATTTGGAATTTTTTATCCTTTTCTAAGAAACCGAGTTTGGAATAAATACTGCTCCAAGGCAGTTATATAGTTAAATCCACGGGACAGTTAGCTGTTTACCTTTGAGTGGCACGTATCCTCTTCTGATAAGCTCCGGTGTCATCATGTAGCACATCAGCGAGGCCGCGCCGGCGCACCAGAACACCACGCTCGGAATGCCCAGCTCCCGTGCCACGCCGAGCGCAAAGGTCATCAGCCCCGTGGGCAGCACGCACGTCACCGGCGGCACCCCTGCCGTGGCGTTGAGCCGCTGGATGAGGTCCTTCAATGGCGCGGCGCAGCGCTGGCTCGTGGAAACCAGCAGGCTCTGCCCGTAATCCTGCTTGCCCCGGTCGGCGTCGGATAGCCCGTCCGGGATGGCCTCGAATCTGAACCCGTCACGGTCGCGCGCGGCCCCGGCGCCCTCGGTGTCCTGCACGCGGCGGTGGTTGTGCTCGGTGTTGACGAAGGTGATGTACACGCCGTGGTGGTGGAGCAGCTTGGCCAGCTGCAGCGCCGGGTTGATGTTGCCGGAGCACGGGTACGGCACAACCACGGCGTGCGGCCTTGCCATTATCGGAGTTGCTGGCTTCTTTTGCTTATCCTTTTCCTGTGGCGGTGTCATCCAAACGAGACACTGCGGGTACATGGCGTTAGAGGAATAGCACGTGACTACGTGAGCAGACGAGAACCACTCGAATCCGATATCTCTGTCGTTTCCTATCTGATTGCTGATGTCAGGACTTCAGTGGTGACTCGATTAATTAGAATACAGAGAGGTTTGATATTTCTAAAAACTACCCAACCTAATTCTGTATTGATACACACTCAAGTTTCAACCACCACGGCGTGCGGCCTCGCCATTCTGGTGACATAGTTATTGTTGGTTCGCTGCTTAATTATCCAGTTATCCTTATCTGAAATCCAAATGAAATGGGCGCTGGCGCTACATGGATTTGGAGGAGGACGACGTGCGCAGACGAGAACCAAATTGGTAGGTGCATGCTATAAGCCCAATTCTGAAACTATAAAAAAAAGGTATAATTGCATAAACCAACTCCGTAAGTCACTTGGAGTTTAAAAATCCCACCCATAAGTCTTTTTGTTGCAAATCCTCATCCACCTAGTATGTTTTGTTACAAAAACCACCCCAATTTACAAGTGTTTAATTGTTTCATATGTTTACGCCTATATAAATTCAACATAAGCAAATTTTACTGAATTTAGCATTTTTAAAGTGCTTAAATGTAATTCACCTTAGTTTCATGAAAAAATTGGTTTCAAATTATACTTAAATTATTTGAAATATTGTTCAAATTACATTCAAATTGGTTTTTTTTTGTTACATACCCTCTCAAAAAGATGAAAACTATACTCCCAAAATTTTATAAATTTGGTGAAACACAATCTATTGCTCCAAATGAATGAAAATAACTAGAAACAAGTACACATGCATGTGCAAAATGGGGTCGTTTTTGCAACAAAATACACTAGGAGGGTGAGGATTTGCAACAAAATAACTTATGGGTGGGAATCTCAAACTCCAAGCAATATATGGGTGGTGTATGCAATTATCTCAAACAAAAATTGGCATCGTTGGAGCTTCCAATCCCAATCTCTCGTTCCTTGTCTGATTGATTGGAACGCAGTAAAGGTCTGGTTCATTTTGACCAGAAGATTAATTGTATCAACCGAGTAATCAAACAATTTTGGTAACTAGCCTTGTGATTAATATTTCTGATTAGTTCTTCTTCAAGGAGAAAACTCACAACGGTGGGTGCCAGTGTCAATCACAGTATGCTACCCCATGAGAGCCTGAAAATGTGCATACGTTACAAAGAATTTGACTAACCCTCCTGCTGAACACCTGAATTTTTTCCTGATATTAGAAATGGTTGGACATGCAATATTTCTTTTTCTGTACATAGCTGTACTTCTTTATTCTTAATCTTTAATAAATATAATCTGTAGGGTGTTTTGCCCTCCACTTTCCTCCAAAAAACCTGAATTTTTGAAGTGCGTGCTCCTTCAAACAATGTGATCTAGGGATGAAAGCGGTACGGAAACGATCAGAACAAGCCTAAATTGTTTTCACTTTTGTATTTTTCATCGAAAGCAAAATCAAAACAGTACTAATGGAAGCGAATACGACGTCGTATTACGGAGATATCGGAAGTGAAATTATTGTGATAAAAATAGGCGGTATCGATCGGAAATTGGTATTAACAATTGAAAATATGATCCCCAGGTGCCTTAGTGATAAAACATATGTTGAAATAATTGAGTATGTAGGGTAATATAATGATGTGTCTAAATATAAATAAAAAGTGGTTCGAAAACTTCAATCTTCCTTTCCATGCCTTTTGGAAGTTACTTAAGGTACAGGTTTTTAGGAAAACAAGATTTTAGACATGCATAGATGGAAAAGAGGCCTGCAGATTGGAATATTGGAAGGAAGCAGGATTTTTGCACCAAAATTTACTATTTATTTGATACGAGTATTATTACTTGTCATTTGAAGTGATTATCTATCAGTAAAATACGGAAATTATCTGCGGTAAGTTTTGCATTAAAACGGAAATTTGCGGAAACAATCGGAAGACTGCAAAATTGTTTCCATTACCACTTTCATTTCCATTTTTTGGAATATCATTTCCACGCGGTCGATAAAATTCGAAAATGACCCTCGGTTAACCGATAATTATCATTTTTGCTTTCATCCCTAATGTGATCTACGTCTCCTATTGCAAGTACTCATATATAAATGCATGTGTCAATATTGAATGGAGTGCATCTACTTTTTCTTTAACACAGGGTCTTCAAAATGTCACGAAATGACCTTGTTGCCACATTTGAAATTATAAAGATCTAAAATCGTTCTGTATCACTGATATAATTCCAAAGAGCATCCATGCTGAACTGTGTTTCAGTCATGCCAGCTGGTGCATGCAATCTTATAGTGAGCTAATGCAGGACGGCAACTACACATGCAAAGCGAATCAAATGATGCACCTGCTCAGGCATCGGTAATAACAGCTGAATTTTACGTGGTTTCTTCATAATATACCTGTATCTCAAAATATCAGCTGGAACGACCAAACTGTCAGTTGACAGCGGCATCAGGTTTTGATGACAGCAATGGATTCCATTCTTAACCAGTGAGGCGCATGACTCGTCATGTGATTGAGGAGACTTCATGAGCCGGCCATACTGCCACTATACACTGACGTACAGCTTGTTCACACGAAGTTCAGAAAATTAAACTCAGGTCTCTGTACTTCAGAACTCAGCTTTGGATCTCAATACTCAAAACTTAGATCTCTCCAGGCTTTGTTATTTCAGGTCAACTTCGATCTACATGAGTGCATGCTATTAGAAGCACCTGGCATTGTCTGCTCCACTTCGAATCTGGCTGTGTACAGATCGATAGATCCTCCAAGGTTCATATTTTGCCTGGTCAAGCCGTGTTCAGATGCAGTAATTATCAATTGACTCTGGCACGATCCTTCAGGCACGTAAAATGCTGTGCATGCGCGGAGAGCTGTGCGCGCTGTATAATGTCAACGAATACAGCAGAAAAACATAGCTGTGAAGCGCCTACGATCAGTTTCAACAATTATATCTTAGGTAATCAAGCTGAGCAGCTGACAGTCACTGAATTAA